>NTHP01000708.1:184323-200347 GCA_003416845.1 Oplegnathus fasciatus
TAGGATGTTAGAATGGTAGGATGGTAGGTTGTTAGGAAGGGAGGATGGTAGGATGGTAGGATGTTAGGATGGTAGAATGGTAGGTTGTTAGGATGTTAAGATGGTAGGATGGTAGGATGTTAAGATGGTAGAATGTTAGAATGTTAGGATGGTAGGATGGTAGGTTGTTAGGAAGGGAGGATGTTAGGACGTTAGGATGGTAGAATGGTAGGTTGTTAGGAAGGGAGGATGTTAGGACGTTAGGACGTTAGGATGGTAGAATGGTAGGTTGTTAGGATGTTAGGATGTTAAGATGGTAGGCTGGTAGGATGGTAGGATGGTAGGATGTTAAGATGGTAGGATGGTAGGATGTTAGAATGTTAGGATGGTAGAATGGTAGGTTGTTAGGAAGTGAGGATGTGATGACGTTAGGACATTAGGATGGTAGAATGGTAGGGTGTTAGGAAGGGAGGATGGTAGGATGGTAGGTACGTTAGGACGTTTGGATGGTAGGGTGTTAGAATGTTAAGATGGTAGGATATTAAGATGGTAGGATGTTAGGATGGTAAGTTAGGATGGTAGCATGGTAGGTTGCTATGAAGGGATAATGGTAAGATGTTAGGACGTTAGGATGGTAGGATGTTAAGATGTTCGGATGGTAGGACATTAGAATGTTAAGATTGTAGGATGGTAGGCTATTAGGATGTTAGAATGGTAGGATGGTAGGTTGTTAGGAAGGGAGGATGTTAGGATGTTAGAATGTTAAGATGGTAGGATGTTAGAATGTTAAGATGGTAGGATGTAGGATGGTAGGATGTTAGAATGGTAGGATGGTAGGTTGTTCGGAAGGGAAGATGGTAGGATATTAGGACATTAGGATGGTAGGATGTTAGAATGTTAGGATGGTAGGTTGTTAGGAAGGGAGGATGGTAGGATGGTAGGATGTTAGGATGTTAAAATGTTAGGATGGCAGGATGGTAGGATGTTAGGACGTTAGGATGTTTGGATGTTAGGATGTTAAGATGTTAAGATGTTAAGATGTTAGGATGTTAAGATAGTAAGATGTTAAGATAGTAGCGCGTTAGGATGTTGGGATGTTAGGACGTTAGGATGTTCAGATGGTAGAATGTTAGGATGTTAAGATAGTAGGATGTTAAGATGTTCGGATGGTAGGACGTTAGAATGGTAGGATGTTCGGATGTTAAGATGGTAGGATGTTTGGATGTTAAGATGGTAGGATGTTAAGATGTTCAGATGGTAGGATGTTAAGATGTTCGGATGGTAGGATGTTAAGATGTTCGGATGGTAGGATGTTAAGATGTTCAGATTGTAGGACATTGGAATGGTAGGATGTTCGGCTGTTAAGATGGTAGGATGTTAAGATGTTCGGATGGTAGGACGTTAGAATGGTAGGATGTTCTGATGTTAAGATGGTAGAATGGTAGGTTGTCAGCATAGTAGGACGGTAGAACTTTAGGACTTCTTCCTCTTGCCCTGTGTTTCCAGGCGAGTCTGGAGGCAGTTCAGAGGGAGTTGTCGACCCTGCAGGAGGTCAGTTCTCATCACAAAAAGAGGTCAGCAGAGATCCTCAGTCTGCTGCTCAGAGACCTCAGTGACATCGGCAGCGTCCTTGGTACCACTGACCTCAAAGCTGTAAGACCGAAACTCTTCTTCCACTGTTCACATTTCACTCATCATACACCACTTATACTCATTTTACAAGTCAGCCTGTATGTGTCGTGTTGTGCCTGAAAGCTGACAGTACTCAGGACTCTAACCTTTCTCTTTGTAAAAAGTTAAAATAAAGAAAAATATAAATATTCTCTTTCTTACTATGCACAAGCTAATGTTTCTGTTTTCCTTACGTTTTTACCATCTAAGCATTAACTAAACTCAGAGGCTTTACAGCTGCAACTGACCATTATTTTCATTACTGATTCAATTCAATTCAGTTAAGTAAAAGTAATGAAAAATGCCCATCACCACATCCAAAATGACATGTTCAGGTTTGTTCAGGACAAAGAACAGCAGCAAATACTCACATTTCAAAAGCTGGAACCAGCATACGTTAATTAAATAATATAAATAAAATTAAACAATTAATTGCTGATTAATTTTCTTTGGATTGACTAATCATTGCAGCTCTAAAATTCTTGGACACATCAGAACACCGCCCTTACTGTTTCTACAGTAAAGATATCAATAATTTCATTTTGCTGTGTCACTGTTTCAGTTGTGTAATGTAAAGATGAATTACCAGATTTAAAGGCGCGGTCACAGCAGCCTTTAAAACAGAAACATTTTGTGGCAAATTCACTTCATTTCAGTGGAATAACAGCAATCAGTGGATTCACACGTGGAGGGGAAATAAATCTGCACAAAGTGTTTTGTGCCAAGTTCATTTTTAGTGAACTTTAACATGTGAATTCACCCCGTTGACCAATAGCAAACCGTCCTGAGCTGAGCTCTGAGTCCAAAATGGAGGAAGCTATCGTAGCTTATTATCTGTGTGTCACCATCCAGTTTTATTGCAAAGAGAGTATAAACTCTCCACCACAGAAGACCTGGTTTACACACAGTTAGAGACAAGAGGACATCACACTGATACAGCTTTAATACACTGAGGGCACTTAGGGACACATCAATAAACGTCTCTCAGTAACATCTCTCAGTAACTCTATATATATCTCAACAACTCGCTCTCTCTCTTCAGATGACAGAGACGAGTGGAGTGATGGAGGAGGAGTTCACCACAGCTCGTCTCTACATCAGTAAGATGAAGTCGGAGGTCAAATCTCTGGTGAACCGCAGCAAACAGCTGGAGGTCAACCTGACGGAGAACATCTGCAGGTTGGAGGCCAACGAGAAGGAGCTCAACACCTGTCAGCTGCTCATCTCACAGGTAACAGATTCAATGGTTAAAGGAAGAAATTCACCTTTTTTAATAGATGAATTAGTGGATTATAATATATTAATGTATTTTTGCAGGTTCCCTTGCCTTGGTTTAATTCATGTTACGCCCAAAACACACCTATAATTAATTAAGAGAATAAATACAACCCCTTTGCGCCTTGTGCCTTGCGCCTTACTTCGCACCCAGATTAAGCACCGTTTAACCAGCAAAAGTGGAGTTGGACACGCCCTAAATGCACTTGCACCATGCACTTTAGACCATGCACTATAGATTGTTTAAATAGTGTCTCATCAACATGGTTCTTACATTCCTGAACACTGACACTCTCCTATCCATTCATAAAGACATGTACAGTGTTTAAAGTACAGTCTGGGGGATATAGTTGTCTTGATTTTGTCTGTGGGGGGTGCCCACAGTGTCAGACTATGAAGTCTATGGGGGTTAAAAACTCTTAGAATATATCAAGTGACTGGACGGCATCTCTGAATTAGACTTTAATTAAGATAATTACTGCTGTATTTGTTTTTGTTAGTTTTTTGTACCCTTAAACTTTGCAGATAAAGTGTAACAATCCATTGATGTGGGGACATTAATTACCATATTTCCTCATACAAAAGCCAGTAGCTAATTAAAAGCCAGGCCTTTGATAATGGCCAGGGGCGTGGTCGACACGAACAAATAAAGGCTGGCTCCAAATACAGTTCCGGTGAAAAAACAAGGGTGAATAAATTCCTGGTGCTTGTTATGTAATGTGTCGCCAACTAAACACAATGCACATTTTCTGATCACTCATCTGAAGTTTTATTGTGGTATTTCAGCCACTGTGGGTGTCTGTATGCCAGTGTCTCAGACAGACTGTAGTTTGTAATAACGTGTAAGTGCCACAAGATGGCAGCAGCTACATTTGAAGTAAGTTACCGTATGGGAAACGTCAGAGTCACCGAGTTTTCCACAACACAGTAGAGAGCAAACTTGAGGAACATGGCACCCAGACGAACATTTGCTTTCAAATTCAGAGAGAGAGCCTTGCAGTATGCAGAGGAAAACTCGGGAGAGAAAGCTGCAAGGCACTTTAACATTGACCCAAAGAGAATCCGGTACTGGAAAAAACAGAAGGAGGAGCTGCTGTTAGCTGACAGGAGGGGAGCACAGCTAGCTGGAGGAGGGAGGAGCAGAGGCTTTCAGAGTGGATTTACTCAATGTGGGACAAACAAAACCAAGTATCAAGAAGAATGATAAAAAACAAAGCGTTGGAGAAATACCCTTCAGTGAGTGATGGAGGCAAGATGTTTGTGGCTAGCAGGGGTTGGCTACAAAGATTTCCACAGCGCAACCAGCTCTCACTTCGACACCACCAGGGCCCAGAAAACCCAGATCTACTCACTGAGAAACTTGTTTCGTTTGTTGACTACGTTGGCAAGGCTGTTAGCTTTAAAAGGATTTTAGAGAGGGACATCAGTGCAATGGACGAGACAGCAGTTTGTTTGGCATGGTGTCTCACACTACTATTGATACACAAGGTGCAAAGAGTGTGGCTCTGTCAACCACGGGACACAAGAAAAGCCACCTCACTGTTGTCCTCGCTGCCAAGGCAGCACCAAACTCAGGCCTTCTATCGTCTTCAAAGAGGCTGTTGGTGAAGTGAAGGCGATGCAGCAGCAGATCTGCAGCGCAGTGATCGCCACATCTGTGAATGGCTAGATGACTGCAGACTGGCTTCTGACTGACTGTTTGAGGCCATATTCTGTTTTTTGAGTTCAGATTTTGCCTGCAGCTGAATGTGATTATCGTTATTAGATATTTGACTGTTCTGTGAATAGGAATGGCCGTTGTTTATATCTGGAGTAACCCAGATTTGTTTTTTTATGTTGTGACACCCGGGCGTATTTACCCTCCGTTGCATGACTGGTCATACTTTACATGGCATTGATGATAAGTTAACTTTTAAGAATACACTTTTAGAAGGCAATTACTGGTACTGTTAGCCAGCTCTTAAAAAGTCTGATGGCCTTACGTAAGCCTACTGTAATCTACTGTAACACACTTCATCGTAATATTTTACAGTGTTCAAACTGACACAGTGGTGGTGTTTTAAATCTGGATTCATTCATTCTGATTCACTTTGTATTGTCGTCCTTTAATCCTGTCTGGCTGTTTTTGCATATGTCCTGCAAATGTTTCACAATAAAAGTCTTGTCAGGAAATGAATGGATGCTGTCCACAGGCTTTTAATTTAAATTTAATTTGAAATGGATACAGGATGAGTTGTAAATGCAGTAACAAAAATTTAACAGAGCAACTGGGAGGGGGGCAGAAAACAAGGAGGCTTTGTACTAAAATATGACCAAACAGAGGGAATTACAAATAAAGGCCTCCTCTTGTAAAAGCCTGCTTCCGATAAAGGCCTGGTACCCTCTGCAGTGGAGGTAACTAAAGGCCCCAGCCACTGTTACGGTATTCCCTTAACACCTCATTAAAAAGACCTCACTCTTAATGAGTAAATTAATGGATTCAGTTGTACAGTGACAACAAGTAATTAATGGATTACCTGTTGAATTAAGAGAGAGCACTGACTACCTAACCTTTAAACTTAAGCAACCACGCGAAGCCGTGATTTACAGTGATTTTACAACAGCTAAGGGGGTTTTAGGCGCTCTGCTCCGATGCACCCCTTAGCTGTTGTAAAATAACTGTAAATCACGGCCTCGCGTGGCTTATTGCTTTTATAAAACGGTTACTACAGATACCTGGCAAGGTTTCATAAAATAAAAACACAGCAACAAAAAATGCAATCATTTATTGATAACAAATAACCATTCTTCCGCCAAGCAATGTAGTTCTTCAGCGACATTTAGCAGAATCGTTGCCAAGCAACACACAGACACAGCAACACACAGATGCAGTGGAAAGCATGTTTAAAGATTGGGGTGAATATTAACATTTATTTGGATATCGCCATTAATTGTGCAATTGTTGAAGTAGTGTTCAGTAGCCTGCATCAGAGAGTTTTTGTACAGTGGTGCTTCACAAGCAGTGGTTGGTGTAGATTGTCTCGGTGACGGCTGGTTTACGAATCTGGCAACATGGAGCCGAGGAAGTTCACCCCTAAGGGCTCTCTAGTATACCTAACGTTAGGAGAGAGAAAATGTTCCCATCATGTTGCAGTGACATTATAACCACACATGTATCTGCCATCGGCAACTATTAGCTCTGCTCACTTTCCCCTCGCTGTTGTCACTTGCCAGCGATGGCATTTTTGCTACAGTGTAGAGTGACAAAGCTACAGTGTAACAAAAATTATATCGCTGGCAAGTGACAACATAACTAAAGAAAGGTGAGCATAATATGCTAAAAATAAAAACATGCAAGTTAGCTAAAGTTCCATCGTTAACTGACTATAGATTGTTGGTGTAGTTTGTCCACTTTGGATGGCGATAACAGGCCGGTGGATTGGGCGGCAGCACCGACAGGTATTCCTCCGACGAAGCGCCAGGACACAGCGGGTTCCCTGCTGCTCAAACACAAATCCCCGGAGGCTCTCTTTGTTTCTTTCGCTGGCATCTTTGTGGTTTTTTGTGCATTCGTTGAACAGTTCAGGCTTTGTTTCTTCACTTTTCCAGCTCTTCAGTTTCTCTCTCATTAATTTCAGCATGTCTCCTTTCTTTTTTATCTTCCTCCTCTATCCTGTCCACTCATCTACACTCAGCCCACCCAGTAAATCAAACTTCACAACAAAATCTGACATTTTGAAACGTTTGTTTGGCGCAGTAATATTGTTGTAACGCGGCCACAGGTGTGTGTTTATAGAGTATTTTACAATGGGTTCGAACGCGGCTCAGCCAATCATAATCAAGGACCGGAACTATCCATTTTATAAATAAACTTAAGACATGGCCAAAAGTAAACCAAACGTGCAATCATGAGTAATCTTACTACCTCATCTCTGGCACTGCCTTTAATACTCTCATTGTTTTTGTATATATCTGTTACTTATATAATGTATTTATGTATGTAAATTAGCTCATTAGCTAACTCCGGCACATTTTCACTGTTGTGTAAACTGAAATGTTGATTAATGGGCATTGTCCCTAGTTAATGAATAGATAATATATAAAATATAAATTAAGTTATGAATTAATAAATCATAAATAAGGTATTCAGTTATAAAAAGTATCATTATTATTATTAATAATAATAATAATAGTAACATAATAACAATAATAGTAATGATTATTTATTATTAATAGTAATTAACTACTACTACTATTAATAGTAGTAGTAGTATATTAATAGTAGCAATTGTGTTGTTGTTATCATTATTAATATTATTGTTGTTCAGTACATTAATACTAAGTAATCGTCCTGTGTGTGTTGTTGTTATTATTTTTATTATTATCATCAGTATATTAATACTAATTAATCATCCTGTGTGTGTTGTTGTTATTATTTTTATTATTATCATCAGTATATTAATACTAATTAATCGTCGTGTGTGTTTGTTGCAGCTCCAGGCAAAGATTGCATCTCTGACAGATGACCTGCAGAAGGTGGAGCAGAAGAAGAGGAAGCTGGAGGAGAGTCAGGACACTCTGATGGAGGAGGTTGCCAAGCTCCATGCTCAAGGTCAGACAATGTCACCATGGTTACAGGAAACACTGCTCTCCAACTGGATGGCAGTTGTCTGTTAACATCAAACACAGTTCAACAGATTAGAGACAATAACATAAAAACTGCTTCAAATAAAAACTGGTGTGTGTGTGTGTGTGTGTGTGTGTGTGTGTGTGTGTGTGTGTTCAGGTCAAATGCACGAGGTGACGGTGATGGACAAAGAGAAAGAACACATGAGCAGACTGAAGGATGCTGTTGAGATGAAGGTAAAAATCAGCCAGTCGTGTTCTCACATTGTGTTTCTGATCAGGATCTGAATTCATCAAATGAAGCGAACTGAAGTGTTTCTGCTGTAGGTAAATGAAGAGAGTTAGAGAACTGAAGAGTTGCTGCTGTAGGTAAATGAAGAGAGTTAGAGAACTGAAGTGTTGCTTCTGTAGGTAAATGAAGCGAGTTAGAGAACTGAAGTGTTTCTGCTGTAGGTAAATGAAGCGAGTTAGAGAAGTGAAATGTTTCTGTTGTAGGTAAATGAAGAGAGTTAAAAAACTGAAGTGTTGCTTCTGTAGGTAAATGAAGCAAGTTAGAGAACTGAAGTGTTCCTGCTGTAGGTAAATGAAGAGAGTTAGAGAACTGAAGTGTTGCTTCTGTAGGTAAATGAAGCAAGTTAGAGAACTGAAGAGTTTCTGCTGTAGGTAAATGAAGCGAGTTAGAGAACTGAAGTGTTCCTGCTGCAGGTAAATGAAGATAGTTAGAGAACTGAAGTGTTGCTGCTGTAGGTAAGTGAACCGAGTTAGAGAACTGAAGTGTCCATGCTGTAGGTAAATGAAGCGAGTTAGAGAACTGAAGATAACTGAAGTGTTCCTGCTGTGTGGTCTGTAGAGAACTCTGGAGGAACAGATGGAGAACCACAGAGAGGTTCATCACAAACAGCTGAGCCGCCTCCGAGACGAGATCGAGCAGAAGCAAAGAGACGTCGACCAACTCAAAGAGTACATCATTGATTATCATAACTGATCAGTCATCATTATTGATCATATCAAACATAACTGATCACTGACTAATCTTCCTTATTGATTATTGATTACAATAACTGACCGTTTGTCAGCTGTTCTGTGTGGCTTTGATCATCATATTCTTGTTAATATCTCTTTATTCACTAAGCACAAGTGTGTGTGACAGCGTTCATTTTGCCATGTCATTATGACTAAGTTTTAGTCTTTTCACAAAAATGACTCTTTGTTTTAGTCACATTTTAGTCATTTGATTTTTGAGAGTTTTCCCATTTTTGTTGTGCATTTTTAATTCTTTTGACTCCTAAGTATTTTGAGGCTACAGCTGTACAAATGCGTTGGCAGTAATGGATTATGAATTGATGTGCTGCATGAATAAATGTGTTGTTTTAGTGTGAATCGGGCTCTGCAGCTGGAGAACAGGAAGCTTCAGTCAGACTTTGACAAACTGAGAGCTGAGGATCAGAACAAAGACCAGAAACTCCAGAAACTGCTGTAAGTTTGTCCCTTTGTGCTCACCGTAGACTTAGAGAGTTTTAATTATAAATATGTTAAATAATAAATATATATCTCTAATAAAAGGTCTTGACTGAGGTGTAAAAGTTGATGTGTGGATAAAACAGAAATGTCATATTTCCATCATGTTCTCCACATGGTTTTCCATCGTTTGAGCTTTGACTGGAGCTCTTTTAATGACATCATCTCGCTGTGTCCTCTTCTTCTGTGGTGGTTTAATGGCAGTGACTGGAGCATCAGCTCCACCAGCTGTTTATCTCCATCAAGCAGTGAACTCAGGTTCACACAACATGACTGGATGAAACAAACACTCACTGTCACAGTTTCCCTTCATCAGTCAGAGTGGTTTATTAATAATAATACTGATAATAGGGATGATGAGTGTTTTATTAAACTCAGACTCTGTGTGATTCAGGTTCCTGAATGAGAAGAGAGAACAAGCCAAAGAGGACCTGAAGGGTCTGGAGGAGACTGTGGTATGTGGATTTTTTTTTTTTTACATTCATCAAATCTTTATCTGCAGCAGTGACAGATCTGAGATCAGCTGAGTTATTATGTTTCATCAAACAGGCCAAAGAGCTGCAGACGCTGAACAACCTTCGTAAAGTCTTCATCCAGGACATCGGCACTCGAGTCAAGAATGTAAGAAAACCATCAGTCAGTCTGTCTGATCCGTTCAGACAGAAGCTGATCGATTGATTGTCCTCTGTAGCCCCAAAGTTCATGTTTGAATTGATCATCTTTGATTTCAGTGTCTGATTTAACTGATCCAATCTGAACAACCAGAGTCTGTTTTTATCAAACATTCAAACATCACAGAATCCTGAAGCCTGAAAGTTAAACCAGGACTAAGACCAGTCCACAACATCCAAACCAAGACGGCGTCATTAGTTTAGTAAAATGATGTGGTCAGCAGTATGTAAAGCCTTGGGAAGGTCAATAGATACTGTAGAGTACAAGAGAGGCTGAGGTTGAACTATGTTGTGGTCTAAATCCTGACTGCTGATGTTAGAGAGTCCGCTTACAATCTAGATAACATGCAGTTAACCAGAGACTCCAGAAAAGGGTGATGTTGTCTCTGCAGCGAGCTCCAGGCTTTAGCACTGTTAACACTGTTAGCACTGTTAGTGGTGTGCAAAGTTGATTCAGAAACGCAGCAAGAGAAATGTGCAGCTGTCCAATGACAAGAAGGAGATCTGGATTACAGGATTGTTTGAAAAAAAACAGTCTGTGTAATTCTATCTCCTCTTTTTTCATCAATAAAAATAAAGAGATTTCATTATAGTTTTTATTTTTACATTCCATTTAGTCACCTGTTGTTTCATCAACGATACGAGATTTAGTCCCAGTTATTGTTTAGTTAGTCAGTTTTGCCTCGTCAACATGTCGTGGAAAAAAGGTCTTTGAAGAATATATTTCGCCACAATTTTTGTTGACAAAATGAACACTAGTTGTCAGCAGGATTACCTGAGCTGATTTCCACACAGTTGGGACGGCAAACATGTCATGCGTTCTCTTCTGCATCAGGTACATCAGTCAGCCTAAAAAATCCAAAAGCATCAATTATCTCATTGTCATCAAGTGTCCGAACATCTCTTCTCTCGCAGATGATCTCGGTCTCACCTCCTGCATGTCTGATAAATATCAGCACAGAATAAAAGTTGGACCAAACCAGTATCGCTCTGAGAATTTCTGTCCAGTTAGAATTGATTTTCTCTGAAACGTTTGATAAATACGAATGTTTTGACTCAACTTGATTTTTTTAATTTAAAAATCACCAACTTGATCTGAGCAACTTGAAAAGGTTTTTTGTTTGTTTTGTTTGTTTTCTGAATTTTCTGTGAACCCAATAAATAAAATCAAGTTTTTTACATTTCTCTGTAGACGTGTTCAAAGAGGAGAATTCAAACCACATAAATCCAGACAACTAAATTATTTCAATGCTGTAAATGTGATGACATTTCAACATGAAGTATTCAGTGGTGGTTACATTTCAAACTCAGGTATTCAGTTATTTATAAGATTTAGATCCTTACAGTGTTTCTTTGCTTCCACTGAACAAGAGAAGTGCAGCACACATCAGACAGGTCCAGTTACAGTATAGGGTTGATCCAGGTCATTGAAAAACACACAGCAGGTGAGATAGTATAAACCAGTGACAGTGTGAAGACACGTTTTAATATCAAAGAGGACTCGCCTACATACTACATCAATGTTCTGACAACACAAACACGGTTCTGCATCATGGTTAGTATCCATGACAGTAGTGCTGTGGATCAGAGTTCAGCAGGTGTTTGTTAGACACCATCACACACTCACAAACTTTAAACCTCTGCCCTCTGATAAAACACAACCTACAACAGTCAGGACAGTTAAACACCAGCAGTTGCTTAATAAACTAAAACCTGATTCAGCAGTTGGTCTTGATGTGAGGAACAAATGCCTTTCAGTATTGAATCCATCAAAAACAAAACCATCACAGAGAACACCATCTCCAAATCAAAAATACAACACCGATGTCTGTTGGCTTCGAGACGTGGTCCAGTTTGTGTGAAGTTTAAAGAATTTAAAGGATCGTTGTGTTTCGTTGTGAGAGTGACATGTTAGATGGATGTCAGCCTGTGTGTTCAAAACCTTCTTGTTTCTTCTTTGAACAGAGTTCAGAGAACGACTGCGACGAGGCCGGCGGGAGTCTGGCTCAGAGACAGAGGATTATCTTCTTAGAAAATAACCTGGAGCAGCTCAGCAAGGTCCACAAACAGGTCAGTGATTACACCACGGGGAAACATTCACACCTGTTCACGAAGACCCGCCCACCTCAGTTACTGTTGCTCACCTGTCAATCTTTACACTCACTTCACACATACAGTTTATAATAATAACGGTGGCAGATTTACCATCATTCATAGTGCTTTTTGAAACAAAGGGTCCTCAATCAGACTTAAACAAAAGCAGCTTCATATTTCTAGCTGAAGACTGATTTTATCAGCTGTAACTGGCAGCAAACAGAGGTGTGAAGGAAGTGTTTTCCTATTCTGTGTCCCATTTCATTTTTTTCTGTCAACGATAACCCCAATGGTGCTGAACATAGAAACTCTGAACTCTCCAGATTGATGTAACAATGCTATAAATTTATGTTACAGCCACCAGTTTTTAATATTACGACTTTGTTCCTGACAAATCATGTTTTATATATATATATATATTTATATATATATAAAACATATAAAACATATATATATATGTGTGTGTGTGTGTGTGTGTGTGTATATATATATATTACATACTGCTGCTGCTAAGCTTTTGACCAGGTCCTCCAAAAGGTCTCATCTGACACCAATCTTATTTCTCTTTACCGTCTCCCCTTGCTAACCCTTGTTCGTCAGTCCAGGCTTAAAACTAAAGGGGACTGTGCTTTTGAGACTGTGGCTCCTAAACTGTGGAAGACCCATTTAGACTTGCCGTTGTGCAATTTTATTTTTATTTGTGCTATTTCTATTTTATGTTGTTTTATGTCTGCCTGTATGTTGGTTGCCTCATTTCATTTGTGAAGCACTTTGTGACGTCTTTGCTCTTGAAAGGTGCGTTATAAATAAAGTTATTTACTTACTTTCATGTAATTTTAGACAATGGATTCAGCGCAGCTCTCCAGATATTTTTGTGGTGTTGACCACTTTTCTTTCCCCACCACAACCTTCCTTATGGCTTGTCTAAGTCTCATCTGAGAGATTTTTTTCTAGTAAAACTGACCATTGCAAATTTCTAGCGTCTAGAACGCACAGTCAGCGTCTATTAACATGCCGTCATCTGTTATCTGTCCAATACGTTACATTACATTTATTTAGCTGGCGCTTTTATCCAAAGCGTCTTACAAAAAGTTAATTCAACCATGTGGATACAAACCAAACATTGCAAGAATCATGCAAGTACATCAACTTCATCAAATAAGCTAAACTGCTTCATGATGCTCCCAGTGCTACATTTATAAACAAATAAGAGACAGAGGTTTTTGTTTATTATTTTTATTTTCATGGGCCAAGGTGAAGTCTGAACAGATGAGTTTTTAGTCTGCAACGGAAGATGTGTAGAGTTTCGGCTGTCCTGTCAATGGGGAGCTTGTTCCACCATTGTAGAGCCAGGACAACAAACAGATGTGATTTTGATGAGCAGGATCTGGGCCCCCCTCGCAGTGAGGGAGTAGCAAGCCAATTGACTGTAGCAGAGTGCAGTGGACGGGCTGGGGTGTAAGGTTTGACCATGTCCTGGATGTAGGATGGGCCTGAGCCATTCACAGCACGGTAGGCAAGTACCAGTGTCTTGATTCGGATTGGAGCAGCCACTGGTAGTGGAACAGAACCTTGAGGGACCCCAGTGGTGAGGCTACAAGGTTCACACACAAATTCTCTCCTACATTACTCTGTAAGAGGGTCCTTGAAGTAGGATGTGAACAGGGAGACTGCAGAGTCAAACACTGCTGGAAGGTCCAACAGGATGACGACAGAGGACAGGGAGGCTGCTCTAGAAGTGTGGAGTTCCTCTGTGTCGGCAAGGAGGGCAGTCTCTGTTGACTGGCCTGCCTTGAATCCAGACTGGTGTGGGTTGAGGAGGTTGTTCTGGTGGAGATATGCAGAAAGTTGAGTAAAGAAATGGCAGAAGGGAGACAGGTCTGTAATTCTTCACATCAGAACTCTCACTGCTTTAAGAGTGTTCAAAAAACAACCAGTGTCAAGGAAGTGTTGGTGAGGTGAGTGAGAAAAGGAAGGAGGTCAGGAGCAATAGACTGAAGAAGGTGAGAGAGGATAGGGTCAGGAGGACAGGTGGTTAGGCAGTGGGAGGTAACCAGGGTTAGTACCTCATTGGCAAAGAGCGGTGAAAAGGAAGTTAGAGTAGGAGATGAAGAGGTGGATGTAGGACAGGTGGTGTCAGCAGGTGGGTGAGGAAATTAGGAGTGAATTTCAGCTATCTTTTTTACAAATTACTTAGCAAAGTCGCTCAGTAAAAGGGAGGTGGGGGAGTGGGGGGATCAAGAGGGGTAGAGAAGATAGAAAAGAGTTTTTTGGGGTTGGAGAAGGAAGATTGAATGTTGGATTGGACAAGCTTTTAGCTACAGATAAGGAGATGGAGAAAGAAGAGAGAAGAGAATAATAGGCGAGGAGGTCCTCAGGGGGTTCGGATTTCCACCATTTCATTTCAGCTGCCCGTAGGGTGGTTCTGTCAGCACGCACTAAGCCAGGCAACCACGGAGCTGGAAGGGTCAGGCGAGCCTGCCGAGAGGTGAGAAGACAGAGAGAGTCCAGAGAGGACAAAGTAGAGAGGAAAGTGTCCATGGCAGAGTCGGGCGACATGAGTGAGAAGGAGTCTGGTGAGGGGAGAGCTGACAGGACAGGTGAGGGAAGAGAGGAGGGGGACAGGGAGCGAAGGTTGAGCGAAGGTTGAGGTGGATGGGGACATATCAAGAAGAGAGAGGTTTGAGGGTTTGAGAGAGGGGTAGAGAGAAGGATATGAAGAAGTGATCAGAGATATGAAGAGGAATTACAGAGAGGTCAGTGGTAGAACAGTTCCTAATGAAAATAAGATCGAGTTGGTTACCAGCTTTGTGGGTAAGGGGGAAGGATGAGAGTGAGAGAGCGAAGGAAGATAGTGAAGTTAGTAAGCCAAATGTTAACTTCTCTGTCTGGAGGTTGAAGTCACTGAGAAGTACAAGCAGGGGGCATCTTCAGGGATGTTGGATAGGAAGACGTCTAATTGCTCCAAGAATTCCTTGAGAAGACCTGGCGGGCGATAGAGCATAATACACCTCTCAAACACTCACTGAAACAACTCAAACTGTGACTCTAGCCAGCTGGTTCTTGTGTTTGATAAATACATTGCGTGTCTGAGGCAGAAGGGGTCACATCTGAAAAGACAGAAAAGCCTCAGTAAATTTAACCCTTTGTGTTCTCCAGTTGGTGCGGGACAATGCTGACCTTCGCTGTGAGCTGCCCAAGCTGGAGAAGCGTCTGCGGGCCACAGCAGAGCGCGTAAAAGCTCTGGAAGCCGCCCTAAGAGACGCCAAGGAGTCGGCTGTGAGGGACCGCAAACGCTACCAACAGGAAGTGGACCGCATCAAGGAGGTTGTCCGATCCAAGAACGTCTCCAGGAGAGGACACTCTGCTCAGATAGGTGAGGAAATGTTTGTTACAGCCCACAGCAAACTAAACATACTGATGAGTCAGATCTTCTCACCAGCACAGGGTTTGTCATGAGGGGGGCGCTAAAGGAAAGGTCATTCAAATGTGTAAAAGGGTTCATCCTCTGAGGATCAGGGATTAAATCCGGACCTTTTCTGCACAATCTGCTTATTAGATTTTAGTGTAACTTTTTGTCCTGATGCAGGAAGTTCAGTAAAACACCATATGAGTTGTTCTGGTCCTCTGAGGAGAATCCAGCAGCAGTTTGATGTGTCAGACTGAATCTGGTTTGAAGAAGCCAACAGCTGACTCACCTGTCACCTGTTCCCATATAGCTAAGCCAATCAGAGCAGGACATCAGCATCATCAGCACCCATCCTCCTCTCCATCCGTCAGACCAACCACCCGAGGAGGGGGAGCAACGTCCAGTCCACGTCATCACTCCCCCCGACAGCAACCACCTCAACAACCACAGCAACAACAACCCCATCAGAGCCACAGCAAGTAAGCTACAGGTGAGTCACAGTCACAACAACCATAACCACAGCAACAACAACAACCACAGCAACACAACAACCACAATAACCACAGCAACAACAACAACCACAACAACCACAGCAACATAACAACCACAATAACCACAGCAACAACAACAACCCCAGCAACACAACAACCACAGCAACATCAACAACCACATTAACAAGAACAACAACAGCAACAACAACAACCACAGCAACAACCACAGCAACAACAACCCCATCAGAGCCACAGCAAATAAGCTACAGGTGAGTCACAGTCACAACAACCATAACCACAGCAACAACAAC
>NTHP01000708.1:205693-228153 GCA_003416845.1 Oplegnathus fasciatus
ACCACAATAACCACAGCAACAACAACAACAACCACAGCAACATAACAACCACAATAACCACAGCAACAACAACAACCCCAGCAACACAACAACCACAGCAACATCAGCAACCACATTAACAAGAACAACAACAGCAACAACAACAACCACAGCAACACAACAACCACAATAACCACAGCAACAACAACAACCACAACAACCACAGCAACATAACAACCACAATAACCACAGCAACAACAACAACCCCAGCAACACAACAACCACAGCAACATCAACAACCACAGCAACACAACACAACAATCACAGCAACACAACAACCACAGCAACAACAACAACAACAGCAACAACAACAACCACAGCAACAACCATAGATGATAAATAGAATCAAAATGGGTTTGATTTCATGAAAATTTGAAGAATAGAATTATAATTTAAAACAATGCCGCCTCATTTTTTAAAACTTTATTAAAATTAAGAAATGAACAAATCTTTTGCCCCCCTTGTCTCGTCCTTAAGGTTTGGGAGTCATGCTTTCTGATGTCAGTGTATGTTTAGTAAGAAATGTTAAAACCTGAATTAACAGTTTGGTGATCTGTTTTGTTCACATCAGTCTGTATAAATAAAGGTTTATCACTTCCTGTCTTTGCAGGTAGCAGATGACTCCAGATCAGTTTCCTTTTCTGTGGATCTTTGGATTTCTGAACTCTCCTGCTCTCACCACTCTGCCTTTACTGGAACCAGACTCCTTGTTTCTACTACTTTCCACCTTAACAGCCATTCCACCTTAACAGCCAACAAGTGCTTTCTTTCGTCCTCTGAGTCTCTTCAGCTGTCTGTCTTTTCTTTTTCAGACAGAAAATCAGTCAGCTCTGGTGCTTTGAGTCTGTTTGTCTGACCAGACAAATTCAGTCAGAGTTTCATTTGTTAAATAACGAATTAAATGAATTAAACATGTTTAACAATGAATTAAATAACAAGTTAAATGAATTAAACATGTTTAACAATGAATTAAATAACAAGTTAAATAAGTTAACTTGGAGTTTCTGTCTGAATTTCACAGGAGTTGGATGATAATGGACTTTAATGTAGACTAAAGTTGTGTTTCTGCTCTGTGGCTGACACGCCGATCCAGGTGTTGTAATGCAAAACCAAAATGTTCAAAAATTAATGAAAAGTTAGGAATGATAAAAATAAAAGTACTGAGGTAGGGGGAGTCAAAATTATGAGATGCTGAGTCAACATTTCTGTTTTTTAGGCCAAAATTATTGCACAGTCAACATTTTGAGTCAAAGTGTAGACTCAGTGATTCAATTTTCACTTAGAAAGTCATAATTGCGACGTAATATCTCTATAACTTTTACTAATAAATCATAATTTTGTCTTAGAAGTGATAATGTTTGCGTAGTTCTGAATTAAAACTCATAATTTGGACACAAGTCATCATTTTTGTACAGTCCCACAGTATCAGGATAAAATCAGTCTTGTGCTCACATATATCTGATATATAATATTACAATATTTCCTCCACAGTATTTATGTATCAGTAACAGCTGTACAGAACGATTCATGTATGAGACACAGTTAGTCTACATCATTTTGGAACTTCTTCTGTGTTCTGATGAATGTTTTGTAGTAATATGTCGTTAGTTTACACTGATGAAAGATAAAAATATATTTTCCATCAATGTGCACAGTTCATCATCTGGAAACTGTTTCCCACAAGGAAAATAAATACACGAATGGTTAGGAATGATAAAATAAAATTTGTCTTGAAGAACTCATAATTAATGATGTATCACTAAATACAAAAATAAATAAAATGAACAAATAAAACAGTAGTTATGGTTAGTCAAATTATTTTGACTAGGGATACAATATCATATAAAAGTTTCTTAATCATTTTTATGGTACCTCATCTCATGATTTTTAAGTGGTGTAATGATATAAAGTATTTTTATTATTCCTAACGTTTCATCACGTTTCTTATTTTCCTGGAGTGAATGTTTTATCACTGATATTGATTGTGTTTTTTAATAATTAATATTTATGACAGAGCTGTTTTTATAGATTTAATTTATGTTAATTTGTTGGGACAGTATTCATCAGCTCAAAGTGTTTCTATCTGTGTAATATTTCTACAGTGTAAAACAGTGTTGACCTGCTGCTGTGTGTCATTGTCAGCTGTTGTAACGATTCATCTGAAAGCATCATGAACATCATGAGTCTGAGAAGCACAGTCTTGAAGACCAGCTTTTCATTGAACCACAGTGTTTGTCTGTCTGTGGGCTTTATGTATTATTAAACTGTGGTGCAGTTGTTGTGTATCATGCAGTATGTTGACTGAATCCTAAAATGATGGTTGTGAACAGTAGTGAGGTGATATGAAGCTATAGTGGAAGTTCAATCAGGAAGACTTACGAGGCACTCATTCATTCACCTCTCTCTCTGTCTCCCTCCTCCTGCTCAAACTCTGTCAGCTGATCGTGGGCGTTCACTCTTCCTGTTTAACCAACCAAATTCTGACACGATCTCCCTGAACCAATCATCTCGCTGCTGTCAAATTTAAAACCGCTCTCCTCTCTGCTGCTGTCAGCTGTCATTACAGTGTGAATTTAGATGAATGGTGCTTGTTCACATAGCCTACCTTCTCACTTCTGTCGGTAGTAGTAAGCTGTGGTCCGATTCCTCAGCCGAGAGGAGAAACGTCTCTTCTCCCTCATTCTCCTGAACCAGCCTCATCTGCTACTCGAGAATACTCTGTGTAGTCTTCACCCTGATGGCATCATGCAGTCTTTGGGTTCCAGCCAAGCTTCTACACACGCCTTCAGTGTGTGTTCAGCTTCTGCCTCATCATCAGCGTCCCTCGCCGCACCAGGCCTCCATGTGCAGCCGGCCTTTAAACCATCGTTTCACATCCACTCCGCCACAAGCCTCTCAAACATCCCGGCCTCGGCCGTCCGTAGGTAGGCAACCATCCCTCATGAAGCAACATTTCCACTGGTCCAGGCCAATAATATCCAGGTAAAGAAATCTCACAAACCTATCCAACCATCCCGAGCGTGTAATCCTCCACCGAAAGAGAATCGGCGGGGTCAAGTCATCCTATAAAACATCCTTCACACCAGTAACTGTCAGTGCATCGCATCCATCTGTCTCTCACCCAGTTTTCAGTGTTCATAGACCCCTCTCACGGATTCCCAACTGGAACTTTGTTTTCATTCCACCACCGTCACCTGTACGCTGAGGAAACCTTTACCATAAATTCTCTAATAGCGGGCCCCATTACCTCAACTGCAAGGATCACAGGCTTTTACTAACGGGCTTTTACAAGTCAACCGTATTCTATTCCCGTGTTTTTACAAAGGTATCTGCTCATATTCAGTATAAAGCTTCATGTTTTACGCCTTCCCGTATTGCCAAATTAAGAGATTCCTAACAAGACGTTTAGCAGAAGGTGTTGTGGGAAATTCGGGGACCCTCACGGATCTGTACCTCATGCACCCATCTCCACCTGGGGACGTTCGTTCGTTATTACAATACAGTTGGCCAGTTCATTAATACATGTACGCCCGCAGTACAATTTAGGACATTCACTGCAGATGAGCATCAGAAGTATTGAGTAGGGTGACAAATTATACATTATATTATTTTATGTATGGATTAAGCATGGGGAATACGTATGCATGGTATAGTAGCCATTTGTCACGCACCAGGAGTTTTCACCTTGTTTCCCCCAGCATAGGGGGCTATGGAGTCCCAGCTCGTCTTACACTGGCATTATCAGAGAAATAGGTAGCTCAGACACACGCCGGAGTCCACTCGTGAGCAGGACATCTCATCAATATGAAGCCCAGCAATCTGCAACCACAGTCCCTCCTCCGCTGGAAACTATATCAGCCATCAACACTCAAGGCATTGTCGACCTCATCCCACCAAGTCCTGGCTTCGCCAACCTCATCAAACATCACAACCAACAGTGCAACAGTTTGCATATCTTCTCTACATCGAGCTGGTGCTTCCTCTGGCTACTAGTTCTCACGGATGTGTCCATCCGCGGGTTTTGGGGGGGTTTCACGGCCAGCGGATGTGCCACCGGTCTTCCTTCATTCCCTTTTGATATGTCACCTGCACTGTATGAGATTGTGTGAATTCTGTCCAGATTAAATAAGCTAGGCTCTCGTGGTATGTTGTGCTCTATTGGCATGTGCTAAACCCCATCCAACATTGTTCTATTCATTACCAGAAGAGACAGCTATTTTCCGATTTAGCATTTCATTCAGTACTCCAGCATCTAAGCATTTCAGTGTGGAGTAGCTTGCTCGTACTGTGGCTCGCACAGATTCTATTTATCATATATATTGTTTCTGGTGGTGTTCCGGCTTCACTGCTCTGCTGCTCACTGCCCCTTGTTTGTATTTGCAGTTACAACTGCCTCGGCACTACATTCATCCTATCCTGGGCACAATCATCAGACCCTTGTGTAGATATCTGCCACATCTGGTCATTGCAGGCCTCATAGGTCCCTAATTCAGTCTTCCAGTCATTGAAAAGTTTGGCTATGTCTCTGGTATTTGCTACTTATTCATTACTTCGCTAAACATTTTCATAGCATTCTACTAATTGAGATATATTTAGCATTTTCTAATCGCTAGATAAATTGCATTCGCTCATGTCATTGTATTCTGTTAGCTGCTCATTTTCACTGCATCTGTAGTCACTACATCCTCATTACTTTCTGCTAACTGCCTCATATTGCTGCTTTCTGGTAAGCACAGTCATGTCATGGCTTCTGATAATGATGTTATAGTCTTTGCTTCTGGTAGCGTCATTATTTTCATGCTTCTGGTAAGTCCTGCATTTTCATTGCATTCTGTTAATTGCTACATTCTCACTGAATTCTGCTAATTGCTACATATGGCTGCTTCTGGTAAGTGCGACTATGTTCTTGACTTCTGGTAAGTATGTCTTGATCTTTCTCCTGGTAGTGCTGTCTCTTCATTGTATTCTGCTATTTACCACATTTCTTTGCACCATGCTAAATGCTGTCTCATCAAGAAAGTTCCTGGTCACTGCTGGTCATCTGTACCTTTAACCAATAACACAAACAAGAAATGCCTTTGCTTCATTAGCATGCTTTTGTGACTAATTTTTATATTATGTATTCTGGTATGGTACATGTTACATTACATCCTGCTAATCACTGTCTCATTCAAGCAGTCCTGGTCATATATGACCTTAGTCATAGCATCCGGTCATAGCCAACTTTAGTCTAGGCACTAATGATTATGATAATAATGATAATATTTGATCTGTAAGCCATGTATATAACTGGTGGTGGTGTTATGTGTCTATGGTTGTCCCTGCTGTATTGACATTTAACAGTTTCATTCCAATCACAATCATGCAACTCAACATATAGACATACACCACATTCACTTGCATCAGTCCTTATAGGTCATCATCATTTTGGTCATTGCTGGCCACACGCATTATCATTGGTCCTACTTTTGCCCTGACTTGGACTCCGTCTTCACTAATCAAAGATCTCTGCAGCCCTAATTCCCTGGTAAGTCATGCATATAACTGGTGGTGTCATGCTCCTCTGTGTATCTCTGCTGTATTGTCATTTAATTGTTTCATTGCAATCATGATCATGCAAGTCTTCATATAGACATACACCCTCTACACTTGTTTCAGTCCATATAGGTCATCTTCATTTGGTCATTGCTGGCCACACACATCCATCATTGGTCGAGGGACCACATCACGCATTAGGTTCAATGGACCTCATCAAAACATTAGAGTCAATGGACTTCATTAATGGCATCAAGGTCTTCGTGACGGCAGCAAGGTCATCGGAACGCATTCATGCATCATGGTCAATCGTGACCTCACTCTAGCCCCATGGTCTATCGTGACCTCCTTCACCATCCCATGGTCTAACGTGACCTCATTCATTGCCCCATGGTCAATCATGACCCCCATTCGTTGCCCCTTGGTCAGACGTGACCTCAATATTCAGCAACCCTAATAAGATACGCATCACCATGTAACATGTAAACTTCATTATTCAATCATTTGTTTATTTATTTCTGTTGCCTGCTCTTCTCAACATGCATTTCTCCATGTCTGATTTTCTCATTATTCCACCTAGAATTTGTTGCTACCCGGTATGGTAAGTATATCGATTTGTCCATATATATTTACATATATATGTACGTATGGACATATTTAATTATTTTCTCTTTTCTTTGGTTGGGATCTTCCCATCATCCCATGGCATCACGAACCCCTAATGATGATGATGTCACTACAGGGTCTAATCGCCAAGACTCTTCACACACCTAATCTATTGCACACAGTAAATTTATTGTTCACTTCAACTAAGTCTCTCCTGATTGAAATAAATCTGCTCAGTTCACCATTCTGTGTAGAAGAATCTGAATAGAACAAAACAAACACTGACAGATTCCTTGTTGGACTTTTGTACTGACTGACCATCACAAATCTATTATTATTATTATTATTGTTATTATTAGGGATGTCCCGATCCGATCTCAAAGATCCACTGAGCTCCATGTGTGTAGAGCAGGGCTGAGCCCCATCCATGTCAAAACACCACACATCATAAACAACAGCAAAACACAGTATGAGACTGTTTATTTATGTTAATTACCTAATTTATGTGCGCTTGTTTCATTTCAGCTCAGTGTGAGAGTCTCTTGTGTTTTGCTGTCATCTATGGTGCGCGGTGTTTCACCACGGGTGGGGCCAGCCCTGCTCGGACCACCACACTTACCACGCCACTGCAAGTGCAACAAAAGCCCTGCGAGCAAAAAGCCATTTACATACATTTATATATATGTAAATGCTACATAAGGAGTAGATATAGCATTTATATATAACAGTATATAAACTATTAATAAATGCTTTATGACACTGTCAGCTGATGTAGGTAGATATAAGAACATTTGTACTAACAATCTTAACATTTATTAACAGTTGACACTAGTGAATGAATTTTATGCCGCATTACGAAACATTTATTAACAAGTGACACTAGTGAACGAATCTTACCATGCGCTAGGAAACATTTATCAACTGTTGATACTAATGAACAACTCTTACGACACGTTACGAAACATTTAACACTAGTGAAAGAATCATTCACAAGAGGGTTTAAAACATTTATAAATGTATTGAAATCTTATGAAGAAAAGCAGAGCTTCAAGTTTAAAGGTTTATAAAAACATCATGTAATAACATCATTTATATATTGATCATATACTGCTGATAAATGTGAAATTGGGGGTTAGATAAAGTGTTACTGTTGACATTTTCCAAATCAAGGGTCTGAGGATAGAGAGTGTCGTATGCTGTACAGATTGTAAAGCACCATATAGCCCCTGACATTGGGCTATATAAATAAAAATGAACTTGACTTGACATTGTCCAGTGCCAGTATGATAAATTGAGTAGTGATAACAAATTACAAACCGCTCTGTATGAGCATTGTCTAAGTAAGATACAGAACGAGTATCCTCAGTAGAGTTTTACGAACTCACTGCTACAGAAAGTTTGACACCCAGCACAAGTGAACTCTAAGGGTCAGTCAGGGAATTTTTGGTGTATATTCATGTCAAAGGATATTCATGGGGGAGTGTGGAGTGGCACTGTAATGGCCGGTGTTCGGTGAGCTTTCTCTAGTGCTTGTTTACAACCCACTATCTGGCAATGTCACACGTGCGTCAGAGGCTATGGCCGTGTGTGTTCATCGTATTGAATGCGCATCTCCAGACTCCCATGTCCCCATCCTTGGATATTTGAACGGCTGCAGCCTGAACAAAACACTTCCAACTTATCAGCAGTATATCATATGCTTGGCCTCTGTCATGGCAAAGTTAAGAATGCATACAAAGAAAAAAAAACACCCCTTAGTACTGTGGACCACAACACTATCCATCTCATCCGTGCCTACCACACAAAGCTACAGAGAGAGGGTGTGGTTAAGAAACTGGTGAAAGTATGGGACAATAATGCACGTGAGACATTAAAGGGCTTTTTTGACTGTATAGACTGGGAGATGCTTACTCAGGGGGGCAGTTTAGAGCAGGTTACTGATGTTGTCACTCACTACATCACCTTTTGAGAAGAGATGGTAGTCCCGGCGAGGCGTTAAAACACAGGCTGGCCTCCGTAATAATTCAAACATACCCAGATCTGAGGCAAAGGGCTGTGTCAGCATGGCAGAGAACTTGAACATCTTCTTCTGCAGGTTTGACCAGCACAACTTCACACTGGAAAAGGGAGGAGCTAATGTCTGACCTGGCTGCCATGTCACTCACCGCTGCAAACCTGGAACTGCAGCCTGGGGATGTCGAACACACCCTGAAGAGGATAAACCCAAACAAAGCACCTGGGCCTGACCAGATCTGTGGCCTCTGCCCAGCTGAGGGGGTACAAAAGGCCCAGGACCCCTGCCCACCTGTAATATCCAGGGCAGATGTGTGTAGATTGCTTAAACGGATTAACACACACAAGGCACCTGGACCTGATGGCATCCCTGGCTGAGCTCTCAGGGTGTGTGCAGATCAGCTGGCAGATGTCTTCACAGACATTTTCAACATGTCACTGCTCCAGTCTGTAGTCCCCACATGCTTTAAGAAGACCATTATTGTCCCCGTCCCCAAAAAATCCAAAACACTGAACAACTACCGCCTAGTAGCACTCACCTCCACCATCATGAAGTGCTTTGAGTGGTTAGTCAAATCCTTCATCCCCTCCTCCCTCCCTGACTCACTGGACCCACTTCAGTTTGCCTACAGGCCAAACAGGTCAGCTGATGACACCATCTCCCTAACCCGCCACACTGCCCTCTCCCACCTGGACCAGAGGAACACATATGTGAGAATGCTGTTCATTGACTACAGTTCAGCATTTAACACCATCATGCCCTCCAAGCTTGTCACCAAGCTCAGAGACCTTGGGCTCAACACCGCCCTCTGTGATTGGATCCTGAACTTCCTGACGGGCACACCCCAGGCTGTGCAGATAGGCACCACCACATCCTCCACCCTGACTCTCAACACCGGCGCCCCTCAGGGCTACGTGCTCAGCCCTCTCCTGTACTTCCTGTTCACACATGACTGCGTGGCCCCCCACAGCTCCAACACCATCATCAAGTTTGCTGACGTCACGACCGTCATCGGCCTGATCACCGGCAATGATGAGACGGCCTACAGAGAGGAGGTCAGAGCCCTGACATCTTGGTGCCTGGACAACAACCTCCATCTCAACATCGGCAAAACAAAGGAGTTGATTGTGGACTACAGGAAGCGACAGGGAGAAGGACACGCCCCCCTCTCCATCAATGGGACTACGGTGGAGAGAGTCATATTATTTACATCTATATATGTATATATATATATATATATATATATATATATACATATGTATATTGGTTACATCTCCATTTATATATATTTATATTTATTTATATATATTTATGACTACCGTTTATACCTCCATTTTATCACTTCTATATATAAAATATAAATAAAAAAAATAAATTTGTATTCTATTTCTATTTATGTTCTATTTTATATTTTTATATTTTATTTTAGTGTGTTATATTTTATTTTATATACTATATTCCATTCTTATATCTTGAACTTTTAGTAACTTTTACTTGTGTGTGTGAGCATTGTTAGAGGGAGCCTGTGACTTAAGAATTTCATTGCCAATGACTGCGTCCATGTAATTGTTGTGCACATGACAAATAAAATCTTGAAATCTTGAAATCAACAAAATCATCAGAAAATCACTGTCACTTTACCTTGTAATCTTTGTCTCCAAATGCTTGTGTATAGTTTCTATTTTGTATTCTTTTTTTTATTCTAGTTTTTATATACCTCTGTTATTTATTCTTCTACCTCTACTACTTATCTGTACTTATTGCTGTCATTGTGCTGCTGCAACAACCGAATTTCCCCACTGGGGATCAATAAAGGTTCATCTTAGAATAAGCAGCAAAATCATTGGACTGGACCAAGAACCACTAAGCAGCATCTACAGCAGATGGACTAAAATGAAAGGATAGCCTTGGATACCACACACACACTACACAACCAACACAGCCACTTACCTTCAGGCCGCAGATACAGGTCACTCCCATTCAAGACCAAGCACGCCATGTCAAGCTTTGTGCCTACTTCCATCGGATTCATTAATGCCTGAGCTAGCTTGGGTGCTTGACCCTATTTATTATTTAATTATGGACATTTCTAAGCACACTTAACTGGTAGACATCTAAAACTGTTTCAAGCTGCACTTGTATGTTGTCTACTTTTTGTCATCTGTCCGGCTATGTGTTGTGTATGCACTGACGTTTTTACACAAATTAAGTTCCTAAAGGATAAATGAAGTTATTTTATAGAAGACATTACTTCATTTTAAGGGTCCTAAGGTAAAAAGGTTAAGAACCACTGTTCTAAATAAACCACCTGTGCACTGCTGAAGGAGCTTTTACTATATAACTATTAGTGCATACAAACAAATCTTATAAAACATCTGTAAATAATTATAGATCACCTTCAGTGCCTAACAAAGACAGTGTAGTATCATCTGAAAACTTCAATATAAATGTATTTGAAATATAAGTTTTATAATTGTCTGTATAAAATGTGAAGAGTGGTGGTGAGCTCACACAACCTGGGTTCCTCCTCAGTTAGTGACAAATGAAGTTGAATATGTCTTTAACTATCAGTATCTCTGTAAGAAATTAATGGTAGCAGTGAATCAGATGAGGATTAACCTCTATTTAAATCCTCTTTGCAAATAAGCACTCTGAATTGTGTTGAATACAGATGTAAAAACTAAAAAGCGCTTAAATATTACGACTGCATCTTCCATACTACAATTTTGCTTATATGCAAACTGATCTGATCTGTTGAATCAGATCCCAGTTTCAGTTCGGGGGGCAGACACCCTCTCCACATTTAAGAGTAGGCTTAAAACTTTCCTCTTTGATAAAGCTTATAGTTAGGGCTGGCTCAGGTGAGCCCTGAACCATCCCTTAGTTATGCTGCTATAGGCCTAGACTGCCGGGAGATTTCCCNACTTTATATCTTCCCGGGAGTTTCTGTGCTTTCTCGTCTCGCAGGTTCCTGTGGATCGTTGTTGCAGACTGCCTGCCGCCGTCGGCCTGCTTGACCCCCACTGCTGCTATTATTATTATTATTATTATTATTATTACTCATATTTCTATTACTAGTCATATTTCTATTATTAGTTGTATTATTATTATTAGTCATATTTCTATTATTAGTCATTTTTCCATTGTTATTATTGTTATTATAATAATAGCTGTTATTGCTATTAAGAGTTATATTTCTATTGTTATTATAATTGTTGCTGCATTCCTGTCTGTCTCTCTCTGTCTCTCTCTCTCTCTCTATCTCTCTCAACCCAACCGGTCAAGGCAGATGGCCGTCCACCTCTGCTCGAGGTTTCTGCCTCTTAAAAGAAGTTTTTCCTTGCCACTGTTGCCACGTGCTTGCTCATGGTGGGAATTGTTGGGTCTCAGTAAATAACATTATTAAGAGTACGGTCTAGACCTGCTCTATATGTAAAGTGTCATGAGATGACCTTTGTTGTGATTTGGCGCAATTTAAATAAAATTGAATTGAATTGAATTGAATAAGTGTTCAGTTTGCCAGATACTGCTGTATATTATAAATATACCACTGTAGTTCATGAATATACTGCTGTACTTTATCAATATACTCCTGTACTCTGCTGTACATTATTCTTTTGGGCACTGTATATTTTCAGATCTTTCAAACTTTGAAGAAAGTTTTTCTTCTGCCATCAAACCAAAAACTTTAAACTTTAAATGAGTCTGTGTGGTAAATGGGCATTTCAACTCAATAATTCATTAATTATTGATCTGTTTGTGTTAATTTAAAAAAGGATCCTCTTCAAACTTTGTTCTGATCAGAAACCATCTGTTTATTTTTTACAGCCAAAATCAGCCGCTTCTTCTGTTTTCTGTTAAAACAACACCATTTTTGAAGGAATTTCTTTATTTTTAGCTTTGATGTGTAATTATGAGTCCGTCAGATGATCAAGTCCACCTCAGGACACTTTACTTCCTGTCCAGGTTGAAGATTTCTCGGCACTCGATAAGAATGAACTCCACGATCTGGTTCTGGTAGACCATGTTGACCGCCATGTTTCCTGCGTCCAGCTCAGGCCACATCAGCGTAGGGCCGAACACGATGCCAATGCCCTGAGTGGACATCAGGTTCTTCCTGGAAAAGGCCAGAACTCTAAAAAACAGCAGAAGGAACAATAACTGAAGGGAAACGTGGGAACTTTATAAGAATTCATACAATCTATTATGGATGCCAATGTCAGTCTCCTACAACAACAACTAGTGCACTAGTTTTTGTCAAAGTTACTTATTAAAAAAAATACTGTTTAAATCACTTTGATGATTTCTAATCCCTTCCTGCGTATGATTTCAGTGCTCTCTTTGAAAAAGTAAAAGTCGACAGTGAAAGACATGAATCCCTTGTTGCTTCAATGTTTTGTTCAGAGAGGTTGTATGCTTCATGGAGAAGAGTCTGTCCAATCAGATTTACTTGTGGGTGGGACATCTGTCCTGCTAAGTGAACCAGCATAGAACCACAGTAAAGGAACGTATAGCTCCACCATGGAAAATAGTCCCAGGACAAAAGATTGACTCATAAATGTGAGTGTATCAACTCACTTTATTTTGAAAATGTAAAGAATTCAGCAAAACACAAAAATTGAAATATGGTTCCATGTTTTAGGAAATTACTACCTTTAAGCAGTTAATTTGTTTATTCATTTTTCATGTTAATTTTTCTGTTTAAACACATCGCTTACTCCACCAAAGGTTTTTCAATGGTAATTAATGTGACTACTGTTGTCAGTTGGTTGACTCTGTGTTCTTCTTACTAAGTCTTCGGTGTGGTTCAGATGTATGTAGGTGTACCTGTGCAGGTGGCTGAAGAGCAGCTTCATGGTGTCCTGGTTGGGTTTGGGCAGCTCCTGGATCAGTTTCTTCATAGCCTGAACTTTGTGTTTAGATTCTTTGATCTCTGTTCAGAGAAACAACAGCAGCAGTAGTTTAACATGTGCATCATATTGTAGTTTAACATGTTTAACATGTGTATAGTATTGTAGCTTAACATGTAACCCAAGATGGTGCCGGATGTAAACTTTTCGTTGAGATCAAAGTAAGATCCAAGAATGTTCTAGTTTTTGGCTCCAGCACATTTCATTTTGGGTTAAATACTATTTCTCTTGGTATAACGGCTTGTTCTAAATGAATTTTTATTGGTGTTATAGTTTGATGTATGTATTCTTGAACATTATAAACACTTTGAAAAATTTTCTTCAGTCTTCAGTTCACGCATTCTTACCGAACTGACATCATTAGTGGCAATGTGCTATTTTTTTTAATTTGCACTATGGGCAGGGCTGTACGTTAACTTTTTTTTCCACATAGCACTGGTGCTACAGAGGTTGGAAGTTCTGTAGCACAGTCCACAAAATTGTAGCATAAAAGTATAAAGTATAAAATGTCTTTTACCATAAAACAACCACAAGTAGTGCAGTTCATCACTTAAATAGGTATGTAACTGTAAACTAACCCTAACCCCTAAGGACATAAATATTGCATACAAGACAAAGTCTAACCCTCAACATGAAATGTTTTCAGACAAAAGTTTTCTTTATTTGCCCATAATGGTAAGTTGCAGCAACACCTCTTGCTATACAAAACATCCATATATTACGCTTCAAATGAGCAGGGATGGAAAGAGTACTGGAATATTACCACTATTACTCAAGTAAAAGTACTGTTACTTTAAAGAAAAAGTAAAAGTACTTGTGTAAAAATGTACTTAGATAAAAGTAAAAAGTAGGTCAGTTAAAATGTACTATGAGTAAACGTTACTGTGCTACATTTTTAAATGGGAAAGGGGGGGTATGGAAAAATGTTTTTAGATAGATGATGCTACTGTTAAATTAAAGAACAAGTTTATGCTACAAAATAAACTGCATTAAATGTCAACTTATACAGAAGTGGAACAACATCAGCAACATGAACCCTGATGTCCAAACCAACTAGAAATTCCTTTTCCACAGACGCACTTTGCAGCCTGTGAATACAACTGATCATCAATTATAAATACACAACCACCTTCTTCAGTGTAGCCTCACTAGAACGAACCAGACAAGAGGACAAAACTCACAAAAATGACCAACAATAATAAGGGTATGGTCACTGCGGCGGGTGCAACAAACATTATTAATCCACATAAAATAAATATCCTGACACTTCTGATACAATCAACATCAGAATAAAACATCACAAAGGCAGGAAACAGGGAGTTGTATAAAAATACAAACTCTACAGCAGATACAGCCACAAACACACATACTAAAACAAAGGAGAGACTGCACAGTTTTTGCATGTGCAGCGCCACATGCAACGTTACTTTGCTAGGCAACCGCTACGTTGCATCTGAAGAGTGAGTTTGGTAGTTTGGTGTTGTCCTCACCGGTCTGAACGGCATTCTGCGAGTCTTGATCTCGCTCATTCTCAAAAAATAATATAACCAGTCCACTCAGCCCCTCTGTCCCACTATAGCCAGTCCACTCTGCCTCTCTGTCCCACTGTAACCAGTCCACTCTGTCCCACTGTAACCAGTCCACTCTGTCCCACTGTAACCAATCCGCTCAGCCCCTCTGTCCCACTATAGCCAGTCCACTATGTCCAACTGTAACCAGTCCACTCAGCCTCTCTGTCCCACTGTAACCAGTCCACTTGGCCTCTCTGTCCCAGTATAGCCAGTCCACTCTGTCCCACTGTAACCAGTCCACTCTATCCCACTGTAACCAGTCCACTCTGTCCCACTGTAACCAGTCCGCTCAGCCCCTCTGTCCCACTATAGCCAGTCCACTCTGCCTCTCTGTCCCACTGTAACCAGTCCATTCTGCCTCTCTGTCCCACTGTAACCAGTCCACTCTGTCCCACTGTAACCAGTCCACTCTGCCTCTCTATCCCACTGTAACCAGTCCACTCTGTCCCACTGTAACCAGTCCACTCAGCCTGCAGTCACATCGGGGATTATTGTCACAAACAGCAGAAAGGTCTCACCCACCTCACTGAAGGTAAAAGTTCCTCAGTGAACGCAGAAATCACCTGGAGGATCCACCGTGAGCATATTAGCATTTAGCATGTTAGCCAGACCCAGCATGCCTCTTTTGGACACACAACATCGTGGGTGTGTTTGATTGGATTACTTAGCATGCTTGCCAAGTGGTGCATTAAATCAGTGATTGATTGTTGTGCATTTTTGTGCTGTTCACTAACTGCTGGCTGTTCCGCACTAAACAACTTTGTGCTGTGTTACAGTACGACTAACAACAGTAAATGTAATTCATTACTTCCTGTCTCACACACTCGCATCGCAAAGCTGTATCACACAGCTACTGCTGCGGTCATTTCATTCACCGCACAGACTGATTTTTTCATAGCATGTGCAACATATATGTACAGCACTGTACAGCCCTGATGAGTGAGGTTAAATAAGGAAATTCTTCATTTCATAGTAATTTTCTTAGTTTTCTTTTAGGTAGTTGTGAACTAAACGGAAACACTAGTTCAAGTTAATGGACTGAATGAGGATTCATTAATGCAGTAGTACACTGATTGAACTCAGTATTATTTTAACGGTAAATAGAAAAATGGAAAATGTGTGTTTTCATTCAAAAGCAAAAAAAAAAGATTGTAACTGGCCTATGTATTTTGTTTTATTTTTGACATTATGGATCTTTGTATTGATAAAATAACATTGGAATATGGAAAACAAAATACAGAAAGACAGAAAAAAAGATACATTTTGCATATTGGTAAATAAATTCTGCTGAGCGAAGGAATTTGTCTTGGTATGTTGGTGCAGAACAACAAACATAGAACAATAACTAATTAACTAATTAAGAAATAGATGTTCAAAAATTTCCTGCATTTGAATGACTCTTAATCAGAAATAGTTTTAATGACCCCTTCTGGCCCCAGCACATGTATTATTAACACTTTCTTGTCTAGTCTGGGTGACTTACCTAATAATGTCAAAAAAAAAAAGAGGCCCATAACCTACAGTGCTGCCACAGAGTTTGTGAGCCCTTAAGAATTTTCTGTATTTCTGCATAAATGTGATCTAAAAATGTAATCAGATCTTCATTCAGGTGCTAAAACTAGCCAAAGAGGACCCAGTTAAACAAATAATACAAAAAACCATACTTATTCATTTATTTATTTATAAAATTACCCAATATTAGATGTCTTTGATGGAAAAAGTATGTGAACCTGTGGGCCAAAATTCCTCCAAGCCGATGTGTGTGACTGATCACCAGTTAGAGAAAACGTTATCATATGGTTCTGTATTTCACTCACACGTCTTTTGAGTTTTTATGTATTTATGTACTTCTTGTTTGTTTTAGTTTTTTCCCTTTCTTTGCTTTTTAATGTTGTATATATGTTTGTTATTTACTTTTCATGTATACATTAATTTGTTTGTATTACAGTTTTCTCCATTGTTTTGATACATTGTTCAAAACAAAAGCTCAGTTCTGAGACAAAACACCAAAACACTGTTTCCATTTGCAAAACATACAATTTATCCTCCAAAAGGTGTTGTGTTCTCTAAACTCTTCATACAGTCATCAAAATCACAGACTGGTTTCTAAACAGAAAATACTGATTAAGTGCTGGAGGTCCAACAATTTCCTGCAGCTAAATGAAAATAATTCCTATTATTCAACTTACCCATAATAACCTCAGCAGTAGGGCTGGGTGATAAAACAATCTCAATATATATATTTATATATATAATATATCGTGATAAATATCGATATTGATCAATATGGAAAAAATTACCGTGATGATATTTTTTGCCATATTGTCCAGCCATGCTCAGCAGTCTGTCGATAAAAGTTCAGTCTGCTGTTTGATAATGACCTCTGTTTGATGCTTAAGTCAGTTATATTCAACATTAGATCTTTTCTATCCTCTGCTGACCTGGAGACAGTTATCCAGGCTTTCATTAAATTCAACGAAGTATGATCACTACAACCCTCACCCCATCTAACCCTCCCTTCACATCTTATAAGCTTTATTCCAGCCTGAGGTCCTCTACTAGCTGCTCATTGGTCCAGGTTGGTAACTAGACCAAACAGAACCTGTATTTTATTTATTTTTTCTTCTATTATCTGTAAGCATTTTATCCTTGTTTTATTTTTTGTCTTTTTGTATGTACATCTTTTCTTCTGTAATTTTTCTGTGAAGCACTGTGCAACTCTTATTTTGAAAAGTGTACTAATATTTAAGTTATTATTACTATTATTAAAAAAATAACTTATGGAAAATGAAAGACTAAAACTTAATATGAGATGTTTTTGTCTTGAAATGTCAGAACTTAGATCTGTAACAAACATATCCAATAAATCTAGCTAAAAATAATCCCAAATAGGATTCTAATAAAGACAGAGGCATGAAGTTATTTTGTTTTGCAGGTTTGACTCACTGATGGCCTCCACAAATGACTGGAAGAACCTGAAGGGGAACAGCGGCTCGGGCAGTTCGCGGAAAAACATCTTGAGGGCTCCAGTGACGACGTGGATGTCCTCCCACTGACTGTGGTCCAGGTCCAAGTCCTCCTCTGGGGGGACAGACCAGAAAAGACACGGGATCATTTAGTAATGTCTACATTGATACAAACATTACTAGAACAATGTGTACACTGATAGAAGCAGCATGTTTGTCAGAGTTTCAGTGATGAGCTGGACTCAGATCGATCTGATCACAGTATTTTACATTTGCTTTGATTCTGTTTTCACATCAAAATCTGAATTTACTAATCTCTTAACACTAAACACTGTAGTATTAATTTTGACCTCAAAATCTCACACAGCACACAAAATGAAAATGTGTATTACCTGAGGTAAAGCACCACACAATAAGTTTATCAGAGCATCACATGTTTATCACTGAATTTTAATCATTGTTGCTTTTAAAATTAAATAATTCTGTTAAACAGAAACTAATTCTCATCAATTTTGGTACATGGTTAAAATATGATTTGATTTATTTTGTATATTTTGCTGACAGATACATGAGGCAGTAAAAAACCTTATAATACAGAAAATGAAGGAGACGGTAAAAATCTGAACTTGTGGCCTGAACATAAACATATAGTAGCTGTGCGTTACACCACCAGTACAAAGTCCCTCATAACAGCACTTTGGTTCAGGAAAGATGGTGGTTTTGGTTACATGTTGATAAAGTTAACTCATGCTTCAAGCACTTTTTCAGTAGTTAACCATCTTTACTGAACCTTAACAAAGAGCTGTGAGTGACAAAACAACACAACTAGAAAACTTCATCAGGATTTATATGAGTAGACAACATGGGAAGAACATTTAATGGATATATTCAGTATGAACATTTTGCAACTTGGTGATATTGGTAATCTACTTATCACCATTTCCTCATTATGTTGATAAAATGTATCTGGTGCTGTTATGTTTCTGTTCAAACATATTTTCTGCTGTAAATTAGTAAAATTGAAATGTAAGAGGAGACAGGGCCAGAACAGACAGTTACAGTCAATCAGAGTAAGAAAAGGTTTCTGTTGAAACAACCTTGATCGACGATGAAGCGAAGTTTCTGGATTGTTGCCAGATTTCCACTGACTCTGTAGATCCCGTCAACCTCCAGACCTGAAAATGCAACACACAGTCGATGAAAAATATATGAAATAAAACATAATCTGACTTCAAACCACAGCAGAAGTGTAAAAGTCATCCAGTGACTGATGGCCTCACCACTGACCAATACCAACATCCGTTGATCGGTTGGGATGGTAGGCAAACTGGAGTGGGATTTCCCTCCTGGAATTTTAGTTCCACTTTCTTCCCATAGTCCCTTTTTGCCTCCTTTACTGCTCTTCTGACATTGTAGGCTGCTGCTTTATAATTGTCCATGTTTCCAGACTGCAGCCCTAGGTTTTAGGCTGCAGTGTGTGTGTTTATGGCATCCTGGATGGTTCTGGCAATCCATGGTTTCTGGTTGTGGAATGATTTAACTGTAGTTTTGGGAACAGTTGCTTCTGTTGTTTTACAAATTAAATCCACCACAGACTCAGTGAATCCATTGATGTCATCGATGGCGCACTCCAGACTGCGTTATGTAGTGTGGACTGTAGGGCAGCCTCTGATTGGCCTGTCCATTTCCTGATCTCACGCGTCACTGGGGGCATGTGTCATAGTTTGTTTAAAGACTTGTTTGATTAAAGATTGTTTTAAAGATTAAAAAGTAATACGAGTTGAGCTGAAACTCATCGATTAATCAACTAATCATTTCATTATAAGTCGTCTTGAACTTGTGTCAGTTACATAAACTGCCCAACATCAGTATCAGAAAGTCAACAGAAACCTCTCCACGAGTATAGCCCACTCTGTCCATCTGTATGGTCAACACGTGCTATCGTTCTGACTTTCACTAAATCATCACAAACATGAGGTGCATAAAACAGCTAGAAGCTGTGCGGTTCTGTACACACATCTATTTACTGTCTGTCCAACATGAAGAGTGATCCCTCCTCTGTTGCTCTTCCTGAGCTTTCTTCCATTATTTAATAAGGATATAAGGTGTATACAAGGACAGAGGGTCGTGTATGCTGCACAGATTGTAAAGCCCCTTGAGGCAAATTTGTGATTTGCAATATTGGGCTGTATAAATAAAGTTGACTTGACTTAATGGAAGCAATGTATTTATCCATATGGTGGTGCTCAGTGAGCAGCTTTAATCTGGTTGGATTTAGTGCAGTTTCCTGTGCTGATTCAGTCTGTAATGCGTTGCTCTGATGAAGTTTGCTAAGTGAAATTCATTTCCCAGCTGACCGCTCTGTGTCATGTGACTCACTGTAATTTTTGCAGCTTTTTCTTTGTGTAAATTATTTTATTTTGTACATGGAGGAGGTCCAGATCTGCAGGGACTGAACTCAAGACAGTATGTGTTTTCTCTGGCAGGTATTAACTTTCTCAAACTGAATAAAATGAAAACGTGACAAAAATAAAAATGTCAATCTCTGCCACCTAGTGGACGAAGTAAAAAGGTGCATGGTGAACCCCTGAACTTGTGCAACAAAATGTTTACGATCACCACAGAACACAAGGTTTAGTTGCACCGCCATGTTTCTACAGTAGCCCAGAACGGACAAACTGGCTCTAGAGAGGGTCTTTCACATTTTTATGTTGAAGTGGCAGCTTGAGTTTGGTGAGTTTAACCCTTGAGTTTCTATTTTCATATCGTCCAATTGTGGTTACTGGAGATCTCCAGGTTATGAGTTGATTTATAAAAGTGTGTGTACATTTTATTTAAAATATTTAAACATTAAAAAAATCTATTTAATATCAATGTCTCCTCTGTTCAAACAACGGTTCCCTTTTAAAAGTCCATGTGTCTGTGCTTGGTGCGACAATATCACAGCATCAGGTTCTGTTTAACATTATTATCTTTAATATCACAATCCAAATCAGATCCAGAACGTTAACTACTCTGATGGAGCGCAGAGCAAAGTTTTGCTGAGCAGGCATATGGAGAACGGAGATGAGGGGTGTCAGATCCATGGAGAAGAGACCGCAGACTGGTTTGTGATGAAGGATTTAAAATTCACTCATCACTTGTGCTGAATAACGGGGCTCAGTGGGCGGACATGACGCTCCACCAGAAACATCTCTAAATGTGATGGTGTGCGTGCAGAAGGAGGCACGCCCATGCTTTCTTAAATTACTTATTATATAATACTGTACATAAGCTGCTCCACTGCAAATATTAAAATACTTAAATTACCAAGTACTTTGTGACAAATAAATAACAAAATATATACGGCTCCATTGCTTCACTTTGTTACTTTCACTCTGTTTGCTGTCAATCACACATGTAGCTTCTGCCCCAGCTGGCTCTCCACAGCATCCTCCTCCTCCTCTCCTACATCTCTCTCTTCATTAGCTACAGCCATCCCTTCCTGACCCTCTCTTGCTGTTTCAGCTGTCACAGCAGCACTGATTGAAGCCTGGAAATATTTGAGACAAATTCACTGGATAGCTGATCACACTGGTTGGACTGTTCAGCTTTCCCTTTATTAAGTTTCTAGGTACTATGCTTTGCTAACACCTCTGGTCCAGACTGTCTCTGCGCCTCCTCAGGACGAGACCTTTTGAGTCTTTGAAAATATTTTTCAATATTAATCTGGATTGGGCGGCACGGTGGTGCAGTGGCTAGCACTGTCGCCTCACAGCAAGAGGGTTTTGGGTTCTAACCCACCCTTCTGTGTGGAGTTTGCATGTTCTCCCTGTGCCTGTGTGGGTTTTCTCCGGGTACTCCGGCTTCCTCCCACAACCCAAAGACATGCAGGTTAATTGGTGACTCTAAATTGCCCGTAGGTATGAATGTGAGTGTGAGTGGTTGTCTGTCTTTATATGTCGGCCCTGTGATTGACTGTCCAGGGTGTACCCCGCCTCTCGCCCAATGCCAGCTGGGATTGGCTCCAGCACCCCCACAACTCTCTAAAAGGATAAGCAGTATATATAATGGATGGATGGATGGATGGATTCTTATCAGTTAGTGTGCTGCATCCCCAGGTCTCAGCAATGAAGTTGTGTAAGTGTCATCTTATCAATAGAAAGGACGGCAAAAATGGCAAAAATCTGAATTTGCTTTCAAAGGAGTGGAGGAAGTTTAGAGGTGGAGAGTTAGGTGTTGAGAAAGAGTTTGGACAAACTTTTGAGGTAGATTCAGAACTTTCCAGGTGGAGAAAGAGCTGAAGTGGTACATCAGTGGTTTGAGATGCACAGGATGAGGTTCAGAGATAGAGGAGGTGGTTTAAAGGTAAAGGAATGTTGGGATGGCCATGTAGCGGCTGGATTGCAAGGAGGTTGTGTTTAATCAATCAGGTGTTTATTCACCGACATACAGACATGAAGATGGACTGTGGACCAGGAGCGCCGTGGTCCTACCAACACCAACACCAACACCACCACCAACAACACCAACAACAACAACAACAACAACAACAACAACAACAACAAACGTGTGGTACAACTGGCAGCCTTAAATACCCTGCTGATGCTACCAACCTAGACCCTAGGGGATTCTGCCCCTCCCATTCCATAGCCACATAACAAACAATATACAAAACCTTAAAATACATTTGCACTCTACTATAATCTCAATTAAACTGTATCTTCTACCGGTTCTAAACATTATCAAAGAATCTATTAAAGAGCTCCCATGAACTGATTTAGGTGCACTCCCCCCTACACCAATCAGCTCATGGTACGACCCGGAACCTTCAAATACT
>NTHP01000709.1:2710-52646 GCA_003416845.1 Oplegnathus fasciatus
GACTAATAATAGAAATATGACTAAAAATTGTAATACAACTAATAATAGAAATATGGCTAGTGATAGAAATGAATAATAATAATAATAATAATAATAATAATAATAATAATAATAATAATAGCAGCAGTGGGGGTCAAGCAGGCCGACGGCGGCAGGCAGTCTGCAACAACGATCCACAGGAACCTGCGAGACGAGAAAGCACAGAAACTCCGGGGAAGATACAAAGTTAGTAACATGCATTAATATGCAAAATATCCATGTTTCTCAAGCATATATACTAGTCTGTCTGTAACCATACGTTCCATTATTTTACATAACACAGCAGTAAGTGCAATTGGGCAGTAAGAGCCAGGTTCATTTGCTGTTTTACCAGGTTTCTGTAAAGGGACAACAACTGAGTGTTTCCATTCTTTTGGCAAATGTCCATGTTCCCATATTGTATTGATCAATGCTAATATCTCCTCTAGTACCAGATCATCCAGATGGTGAAATATCTGGTACCCTAACCCATCCCTTCCAGGTGTTGTGTCTCTCCATTTCTGAATGGCTTGTTGAAGTTCTTGCAGAGAAAAGAAGGTATTCACTACATTTGAATTTTCATTATTATGCTCTAGTTTGAAATTCTCATTCTTCACCTTCTCCTCCCTCTTCATTTTGCTTGCAGAGCTTATATTCTCTGAGCTATGCACTGTTTTAAATGTTTGAACTAGCATGTCTACCTTAGCTTTGTTGTCAACTGCCTTCTGTCCCTCAGATTGTAACACTGGTACTGTAGATGTCCTGTACACCCCTGCCATTCGATGCAGGTCCAATATTTAATTCAGTGTGAATCAGTCATATATCTGTACTCAGTATTCAGCACCTTCCACTTTTTTTATTTTTTTTATTTCAAGACCACTCAACCACAGCCTACAAGTTAAAATCTACCTTAAACAAATAAGGAAACAGTAAAACCTTCAAATCTAAAAGTAAAATGAATATTTTACTTAACTTTTTTTGGTATTTGGCCTAACACACACTGTCTCCTGATACTGTACCTTAACATTTAGAAGAAACGGTACGTATATATACCTTTTACTGCTTGGGAACACATATGTACTTTTTTGCCCTCAAAAAGGTATATATAGTTACCATGAGGTCCAATAATTAGCCCTAGAGGGTACATTAGTGTAGATTGTACCTTGGGGGACAGAAACTGTACCCCTATTTCTGAGAGTGGATGGTACAATCTGACGTTCTTTTGGACCTTGTGTTTTTGTTTTGTTTTTTAACTCCTCTGCAGCCAGTGTTAGCATTTCACAAAGTGTTCTGTTCCACTTATCCACATCCTCACTGCTTACATTTCCAACCTCTGCCTGAGTCTTCTGTTTGAATTCTTCCCACCTTGCCCTTGAGTAATTGAATCTCCTTGGCCTGTTATCCTGCTCTTTTACTAGTGTCCTACCAAACTTCCTTAATATTGGAACATGATCACTTCCCATTGTGAATCTTTCCATTATATCCCATTCCCCCATGAAAGCGAGCTCAGCTGATGCGATTGTTAAGTCTATGCATGATTTTGCTGCTCGACTGACTTGGAGCTATGTTGGCCTCGACCATCATTTAATACTACAAGTCTGTGTCTGTCTTGAAAATCCTCCATCACAACTCCATTTCTGTCTTGTGTTCTACGCCCCCAAACTGCACTATGTGCATTAAAATCCCCAGCTCGTATTACTGGTAGCTCGACTGGTATCCATTATACCTTCCAGCTTCTCTTTCTCCAACTGTAGTCCGGGGCAAAAGAAATGTGGCACACCCTCCCCCAACTCTATTTGCTCTTCCTGCCCTTAAGCATTCATACCTTGGAATTACAAAATCTAACCATGGCTTAAGCCAAGTCTCCTGTACACATATCAAATCTGGTTTCTCAACAAATGCATCAACAAACCTTTTAATTCCTGACCATTGGCTACTAGACTCCTACCATTCCGCTGCAGGACATTAAACATAATTAAGAACTTAGCAATCTATGTCATCCACATCCATAAACATGTACTCCTCATCTGACTTGCTCTGGCTGCTGGCTACTTTCCAGCTATTCCTGCGTGCAGGGGCGGAATTTTGATTTCAAAGGTGTGGGCACAGTACAGGCACAAGTCCACAAAAGGGCTTTAGTTTTCTAGATACCCCTACCCGAGGTAAACATCTCAAAGCAATATAGGTATGAAAATATGTCTTATAGTGTTAATTTTGGTACTTTGCCTCACAGTAACCTGTCTGCTTCCAGCTGGCTACCTGAGGCTGATGCGGTGTGCACATTAAAATCATGATGGGAAAAATAAGGTAATTTTCTCTCGATGAAAAACGTCGTCTCCTTGAAGCTTATGACAAACTGCCAAAAATGAGCCAACGAGATGCAGCAGCGAAACTTGGTGTTCCTCAGGCCACCTTGTGTAGTCGACTCAAACAACGAGAAACAGTCACAAACAGACTGCTAGTGATGGAGACAGAAAATGAATGCGCACGGGGAAAGCACCAGGTTGAAGCCACTGAATGAATAATCTTTTGAGAGCTATAAATCAAATTGATGGAAATGTATGAGCTGAAGCATGTTTGGAGTGTGCCATCTTGAGGTAAAAAATGGATAAATGTACTGAAATGGCACAGTTGGCAATTTCTCCACCACCAGCACCATCACCATCAAACTGGAAACCTTTTTGGGGGAAGATAATATTGGACCCTGACTATTAAAAGGGAAATTAAATGTCATTTTTATGCCAAATGATATGCCAATAATAATCTCTAGTGGTTGGAAACAGTAAAATTTTGATGATTCCTCATTTTGTTAAAGACCCCCTGGAGCACATTTAATACTTTTGTTAGGGGTCATCTTAAACGGTGCTATCAAAATATTAAAATAAAACAAAGACAGCTGGCTGTGGTACAGGTGGGAGAGGGGGTCTACCATTATTTTAGGGTTTGTGGCTTGATCCCTGCCTTCTCCTGTCCAAATGCAAAGTGTCATTGAGCAAGACACCGAACCCCAAATTGCTCCAGCCTTGTATGGCAGTTTGAACAGCGTTATAAGAGTGCAGTCCATTTAGAGGACACGATCATGCTGAGAAGTGTAAAACTCTTTGTGAAGAAGTGAGAGGTAAATAGTAGTTCAAAGCATTGTGAAATGGAGAGATTAATCATATGAAGACAAACACAATAAAATGAGAAAAATAAATCAGTTCCTAAAAATAAAACTAAATGTATTGAAAACAGAGATTAAATTAGTCAGTCAAATCAATTGAAAGCTTACACTGACGGAATTTAAATAGACAGAGTACAGTGAATACCACAACTCGAGTCTGTTGTCTTGGAAATGCAAGACAATAGATGGCAGTATTTCTACACAAAGATAGGTAACAATGGTCAACTCAATTCAAGCTGTTCAATTCCAGCTCCTGTTTCTTGATATTTACATATATACTATGTGCTGTGGTGGTATGTGATTATCATTTATTTTCCATCTAATTGAGTTGAATCATCCCATTGAATCTTTTGTAAACGGAACCATACAGAAATTGGTCTCCTTTCTAGGATTTGAAGTGACTCAGTTATAAATGATGTAGTCAACATGATACGTGGCAGCTGGAGGCTGTTGCAAAGTGATTTGGGTTAATGGTGATTAGAGAGCATGGCCACGTGTCTGGGATCTGTAGCAGTTATATTACATATGGAACAAACTTGTGTACTAGTGTGAAGGTTGTTATTCAAAGGTACCTTTTGGAGTTTTTGACCACTAGTGGTACTATGGAACAATATTTTGATGAGTGTGTCCCTGTTTTGTTTGTATCTCCAACTCTGCTAGCACATATACGCCATGATATAACTGTGATTGTTTACAAGTAAACTCCACAGGTAGACTTCTCATGTCTTCAGTGGCTCTGGAGGAGCTTTGTCAAGGCTGAGAAAATAACACTGATGATGTCATCTGGGTTATCTCTTCTTCTGCTGCTTCAATTGTGACCATTCTTTTTTTAAATCGGTGTCCCGCAAGTCCCCCATCTTTTTGGAAGTACAATACTAAAACCCTGAAGTACTGAACTGCTTTAAAGATACCCTGTGGAGTAAGTTCAATAACATGGTTGACATACCATGTTTCTTATTGCACACTAGGTGGGGATAATAGCCCCTGAACGTTTCCATAAACTTAAACATTTTCAAGAAAACAAATGATTAGACTAGCTTTGGGCAAATTTTCATATTTTATTGGGACACAGTCGAGGTAGAAAACATGATTAACACAGATAGAAAGCTAGTACAAACCATCCAAACACAAAATAGAATACATACAAGAACACTTGAGTACATCTGATAATTATGTAAGTCAAAGGCGTACGCTTTGATTTTGTTTTAGCAGCCAATTTTTCTCCCAGCTGTGAAATTCAACAGTGAGCTGAGAGGACATTCAGGGATTTGGGGGTGCCAATGGCTGCTACAACAAAATTTGTACATGTATCTTTAAAGTCAAACAAATTCAAGGTATATTATACATTCAACGTTCAGTATAGATTAAGTGTGCCCCTTCTAAAACTGATACAGACAAATCCTGATGATGTTTTCAGAAGTAAGTTGGAGAAAAATGTTCAGGCCTTTAAAAAATGCTCAAATTAATATTATAAATGTATCTAAAGCTCTCTCTTGGAACAAACCTCTTTAATCAGGAAAGGAAAGAAAAGAGAAAGGGGCTAACCCTCAGAATCCTGCTAATCCATAATCCCTTTCTCCATTCTGTTCCCACCTCGTATTTCACTTTAGAAACCCTGGCCAATCACGGCTAGGCTGTTGTCACAGTGGCACTCGGATCCAACTGGGTGTCGTCTCCTGTCATCAGTGGGCTGCTCGGCCAATAGGAGAACAAGAAAGGAGGGAAAAAGGAGTTTTAGTGCATGAGTGGATTATGTGGGCTAGCAGGCCGAGGAGCTCACCTAACAACAGGGGTGGAACCACAGAGGTAGAGAGGTGGGGTAGGAGGCCTAATCCAATCTGGATTAGCCAGATGGTTGATCTAGAGGCAGGAGGTGAGCTGGTAACATACAACTGGGCACTGTGGCTGAAGGTTTGAACTAGAGTTAAACTGTTTGAAAAAGCTTTTACTGAAGGTGTCCAAACACAGAGTGACTAATTCCCAACTGTAAATCTTCTAGAAGTAAAACTCTACAAGGATGTAAATCATACATTTTAAAACTGTGTTTCAACAAAAGACATAAGAATCAAAGGCTAAGATAAAGCGGACTTCTGACCTATCTCCGCTACACAGGGCCACATTAATGTAGGGCATAAAAATTGTTTGGGTTGGGTGTGCTTGTTTCCTTACATTACAAAAAAGCTTTTTTTTCTTCTTTTTTTTTCTGTCAACATGACCCTTGTATCACTACTTCATATACTATACTGGACATACATTCATATACATAAAGTATCAAACTGTACATACATATAGATGCATTGACATATATTCCCGTAACTCAAAAGTATATAAAAACACTCAGTGGTTCTTTGTTAATATAATATGCTGCTGTAATTATCTTGTACTGTNAAGATTTTTTTTTTCTCACAACACAAGTTGAGGGCATGATTCAGGCTTGAAGAGATGATTGAGCATACAGCTATATCAACCAGCTGTGTGGTGTCAGATCTGTTTTGTGGCTGCTTGGAATGCAGATGGTCAGATGTGCTGATGTCATTCACAGTAAGACAGGCAGCTGACAGAGTCAGGAGCCATCTGTTTGGATTCAAAGTAAACAACCACCAAAGGTCAAACTAACCTTATTGCGTGCTTTAATTACATTAACAATACCCTAATTACAAGGATCTAACCTTTCCTCCATTTCCATTTAACAATATTGACAAATTCTTTCAATATTTTAGTAAAACAGACCTTTAGCTACACAAAAGCCTATTGAATAGGCATGTTTTATATAAAGAATATATGTACATCAGATTTACCTAATCTAAAAGCTGTCTCAAAACTCAAGTAAAGACTTGACTAGTCAATTTTTAACAATATACACAGATGTGCACTTTTTCCATGTATTACCGGTATTGGTACTACTTGGAAAAATGTTTTTCTTTAGTAGCAACAAAAAAGACCACAAAGGTTTACCTGGACCCACAAATTTGTGATATTACTTACCTATATTTTGTGGTAACAGGCTCACTTCCCTTGGCCTGACTAGAGGCTGAACTGCAATCTTTGGAAAACTCTGAATGGGAAGCCAAACTAGGCCTCTGTTCTGATTGTGTGCGACGAGTAGAGTTGTCTGTCCCTCTAATGGGTAGCCTGCCTCGGGAGGCCTCTCCCCATGGTCTAGGAAGTACAGAACTTCCAGAGAAGATGCAGGTCTGAGAGTCTTGCAACTCATTTAGACAGAAGACTGAACGGGCATCGCGAAAGGACACAGATGGAATGATCTCTTCAGTGTTGTCTGTGGCACGTGTCACTGTTCTTGGAGAACCTGGGCGAGCTGAGGGCCTAGAGGTGGTCTGAGGTCTGAACACAGGAGGACTTGGAAATCTGTGGCGCACAGAGGGACAAGATGGTGGTAGGCGGACTCTAGAGACAGGCGGTGCTGTCACAGGCAGGCTGCAAGAGGACATCTCACCCTCATAAAATTCATTGCTTTCACATCTCTTGCCCATTCTGGCTTGAAGCGGTGAAGGTCCTCTGCCGCCTAGTTCTACAATATTCCTCTTGTTAGGAGATTCTACTGCATTACGCAGGTGAATGATCTTATGTGCCTGCTGGTAGAGACAGTTAGCCTTCTCCATTTCTGGATCCAGATCAGTTTCTGGTTGCTGTTCGGCATCTTGCACCCCCATAACAGCATCCTGCCTGACAGGACGGGCAGGCAAGATGCTGATCGATCTTGGCCTCACACTGGCTCGGTTTGGCAGCACTTCCACATTCTGCATGGATGCCTTCAGGCGCTGGGAGACTCTGGTGTTCATTGGGAGACTCCGAGCTGAATCTTCCTGCGACCTTTCCTCATTTCCTGGTATGCCCTCAGTACTCTGGAAGGAATTGTCCATCAGAACCTCTGGGGGCGGAGGTGGTAGGTTGTCTACATCCAGGTCATCCCTGCTGTCTGGCCAGCTGTTGTTGTTATTGTTGCCATTGATGACTAAATCCCCCTTATTAACATTTATTGTGTCAGATAACAGAAGAATGTCACTTTTCCTGGGCCTTCTGATATGAGGTGGAATATTAGCAAGGCTCTGCCTTGGTCTACCATCAACCCCTTGGCTAAAGGTATTTATCAGCTTTCTGACAGAGTGGCGCTTGGGTGATTGGGGTGCTAAAATTGGTAAGGAACAAGCTAACTGATTTGTTCTGAAGGGGCCTTTTTGTGGATCTGCTGATCCACTTAATGAATGGCGTCTTAGTCCAGCTCTGTACAGGCTATAATGAGGCCCTGCTAACTCTTTATGTCCTTGGATTTTAGCCATCTTTTTCATTCTTTGATCCAAGTCCCTCTGGCTCTTTTGTAGCTCCACACTTATGTTCACACATCTGGTGGATGAAGAGTGTTCAGGTTTGGTTGCAGTGACAGCAGTCAGGGGTCGTTTGATTGTAGGCTGCTGATCATGCATGTAATTTGCATGCATGTAGAGAAGAGGTTGACTGGGATCTGGTGGGGAAGAGTTCGACCTCTTTCTTTCGGGCCTTTCACCTTCATCATCCTCATACTCTTCATCATCATCATCGTCCTCCTCCTTGTCCTCTTCATCGTCTTCATTATGACCTACCAGGTTGGGTAAATTACCAGGTAGACTATCAAATGCACCACGAATGTTGATTCCAGACCCACAACTTCCAGATCCAGCACTTCCTCTGTGGCGGCGGTGCCTCTCAGACCCTGTCAGACTCTCATTTTCTCCCCCGATACCACTGTCCTCACTGTGCAGTGCTGAATCCTCAGGGTTAGACTTCCTCATGGCAGCCCCCTCTACCCATGCCAGCACTTGAGCCAGCCTCTGCTCCGCTGCCTGTTTGGCCTGCAGCTTCTCAACCAGCAGCTTAGAAAGGGAAGAAAAATACTCCACTGCCTCCTCAAGTGTAGTGTCACCCAGTGCCTGGACCGAGCCCCCTACGAGCCTCATTTTCTCTGCTGAATGCTGGAGCAGTTGCTGTAACAGATCTGGAGGTGGATCAGGGGGGCTGGCTATGGCAGAGCTAGATTTAGCTTGCACAACAGCTGGGCCCATCATCCCAGAGGGCAAGGCCATGTAGTCCCCATGCTCCTTCAACATCAGCTCCCCCTCATCAGCCATCTCCTCTAGAGCCTGGTTTATCTCCTCAAAGCGCAACACCAAAGCAGACAACATGGGCTGGAGGGACAATTGTGTCTGGGCGGTCTGGTCCAGTAGACCCAAAAGGGTCTCATATTTGGAGATGTTTGGGTTCAGAAAGGCATAGGCTGCCTGGTGAGCTCTCACCATGTGTGGCGGGAAGTCCACCTTTGCCTGGACAATAGAGGACTTCTGCTTTTCAGAAGACCTTCTCTTGCCTTTATTTTTCTTTCTTTTCTCTGTCTTTTTAATCGTATCTGTTTGTACAACCTCATCGACTACTTCTTGGGGCATCACATTCACCTCTGTTTCTTTAATGTCCTCTGTGTTTTGGGCAGCCGTTGTGTTGGAGGCCAACTGAGACCATGCAGTTTCTTTTGTAGGATCCTCTTCAGTGGGTAGTGGAAGTTCATTTTCTTTCTCATCCGTCTTCAAACATTTGCTCTTTTCCTTTACAGGTCTAGAATCCACTTCTACTGCTTCAGCCAACAGAGCATTTGGAGTTCCAAATCCTTCTGTCTTTGAAAATAACTTTCCTTTGGATGGGGAGCAGCCCATTTTTGTATTCAAACGGGATTCAAGAAAAACTTCAAGAATAAATTCTCTTTCGCTGAAGAAAAATTTGTCAGGAGAAAAAGTTAAAGCTAGAGTGTAAATCCATAGGTAAGAATTTTGTAGCTGGTTTGACAAGGTCCTCTAGAATCCCCCAACAATGGCTTTCATTTTGTGCTTTCTCCCTAGAATTTTGTGGTCAAGTGCAGGAAAGACATCTGCAACCTGTCGAGTGAACTGATTGCCTACCAGGGCTTGCGATGGTAAGGAGCTGAGAGGATAAGATGGATGGGGGGGTTCTTCCCTCTCTCTCCTTCAGCACGCACAGATGGTCATGTTAAGTGCATCAATCCACAGACATGCTCACGCACACATACACACACAGGCATTTACATGTAAGACTTTAAGCTCATCAGGTTAATCAGAGCCAAGTTTGTCAGGTGGTGTTTTTAGCCTCATCCACTGTGCTGTTGGTAAAGTTGTGCAATGTGCAACTGTTCGCTTGAGAGATAAACAACTCTGTTTTTTAACAGACTAAGGCCTGAAATGTCCTGATTCACTTGGTGTAGATAATCTATGATTATAATATATGGAAATATAAATATATTTTTATATAAATAAAGTGATATAAAATTATTTTTGGACTACTGCTTCATGACCATCCTAAAATTATTCTCCCACCCACATCTGCACATGTACACACGTACACACACAAACACACACACGTACACAACCACATGTGCACACACAGAAACTCAAACAGAAACTCACTTGTAGCCTTTACTGTAAATGCTGGATAAAGCCACCAGTTCTGTGCCAAGAGTTTTAAGGTTTTCTGAGAAAATGACGATAGGAACTATAGTAAGATAGTGATCTTTTCTCTGCCCATTCCTCAGCGTAAATTCTTGTCACGTTAGACACTTATCAGGTTTTGTTGACATACCTTCATGTCATAGTGACAGTTTGGCACTCTTGACTCATTTTCTGAACAGGAAATCAAATATAATAGTGGACCAAATATAATAATCACCTTTGACTTAGTTAAAATACTCATGACCTTGACTAGCCTCAACTTAATCATCAACAAAAACATTTTTCTCACCTGGCATTTCTCCAGCCCCCAAAATAAACTGCACCTGCATACTGACCAATTGGTTTGCATGATAAATTCATGACAGGCTTAACAGCATCTATTTATATCTATTTAATTTCCCATAAAAATAGCTGGTTTGAATTAAACATATTGTAATACTTAGGCTTTATTAATGGTTAATAAATGTTTTACTACTGCTTCATAGATCTGTGACAAGCCATTAATAGAACAACTTTTGCGATGCCAGGTGAAAAATCTCCCCGGCTGTCTAGTCATTAATGAACTGTCATGAGTTTCTCACTTTTTAATAGGCCAACAGCAAAGGTTCTCTGGCTGCGGAGTCATTGATAAGTCATTCATAAATTGTTCTTACAATAATCAAAATCTGCAGTTGTAAATGTTAATAGGTTCTAAATAAACAATTTTGTTCCAGTTGTTCGTTTCCTGTCAACATTGTTGTTTTTAAAGCACGACCATGATTGTCCCTGAACCTTAACCATGTTAACCACTATTACTTCAGACTTCCATTGCGACTTCCATTGCGACTTCCATTGCACCAAAAACCGACTGTGATCTGGTTTCTCTCTCAGCCTCTCCTTGGTTCTAACTGTTTTAAATTTGTTTAACTAGGGTCTAACTTATTCTGAACTTTAGCCACAATCAGTGACTGTGAGCGGACCACTTAACTTGAAACTTTGTTTGCTCCATCGTGCAGTCTGCACTTGAGTAATGGGGTGTATCAAGACTGTTTGTCATGGAATCATCGGTAGGCCCTACTACCCGATCCAGGGCGGAAACAGATATCCTGCTCTCCGGCAGTTCCTAAGGAGGTGTTTGCCAACCAGCCGCCTCCATGCAATGACTGTCGGGTGCTTGTCGGGCAGGTGGCTGCTCTGTGCTCTGAGCAGGACACGTTAAAAAAGTTAATCTCCGGAGAAGATGTGGCGGCTTATAACTCCACCATCCCCTGTCTAAACACATCTGTTGTCCGCCGTCTGGAGGAGCTCACTTCCCACAACCGTGCCACAAGCAGGAGAAGATATGCAGCAATGCACCAACAAAGACAAGGAAGAAGAAGACTGCAAGCTATTAAACATGGATGTCAATAATGCTGGATAAAACAAAGTATATAATAATAACACTTAATAAATCTGCTTTGAAAGTGTTACCATTAGTTAGGAAGGAAATGCATTCAACACTTTATTAGAGTCAAGGATGCACACAATTAGTTTAGGTGAATGCTAAATGTAAATATAACTTTTGTTTGTTTCCAAAAAAACTCTACAGGACATGTTTAATTTTGTAACAATTACTACTCAAATGCCAGCAGGTGTGCCAGGTGTTAATACATGTAACCAGGATGTAAAAATAAAACCTGTCGAGCCTCATGTGGCAATCAGGGACCGGGATCTCAAACAACTCACAAGGTGCTTATAGATGGAGTCAACAGTTAAAGTGAAAAGAGGAACCGTACTTGTGGTTTCCAACAGTTTACAAACCACAGTTGTCTAAAGGTATGTCTGTGTATTGGATTTTATCAAATGGGAAAAGAGGACTAAAAACAGCTCTGTGTTTTTGAGATGAGCAGGTCTTATATAGGCAAACAATTACAATAAAAAAAACAGACACCAGGTGCCTATATACAGTAAGGCTATCATTTTGTGTCACCCTGGTGGGCCCAATTGCCCCTAGGAGTTTTTAGTCCTCTCTAATTAAGGCTTTTTATGTATTCAGTGCACATACCTGCAATTGGATCTCTGTACTTTTAGAAACAATAAAAGAATCCATATAAAAATCTAGGGTGATGGCGTAAAATGTAAAAAGTTTAAATTTTTTTCCTAGATTTTTCTTAATTGGTTTACTGTTCAATAAAATTTTCTGTAAATTCTAGATTTTAGTTGTATTTCATGTCCCAACATGAAGGTCTTAGTACTGGTTCAAAGCCTTCTCCACGCTGATTCTGATTCCAATTCTGGTTCTAGTGGAAAAAGACTAAATCCTTCTATTTAGGCCTAAAAGTGATCAATTTGAAATAATCCTCCATTAAAACCCCCAAGTTCCATAAAGAAATACCAAGGATATGACCTCAATGGTAGCCACGGCCCTGATATGGCACACTACTAAACATATACTGTAGTATAAGGCCGTGGTACTCATTCTTGGTAGTGACTTTATTTTCACAGATAGCAGGTGACCCAAAAAGCTCATTTCAGACACTGAATGTAACTGTGTGAATTTTAGACATGCCTTTGCTGAAAAAAAGCAGGCTCACTGACTCTCCCCTGGATTAACAGAGTTTATGAAAAACTGCACTCTCAGGTAGTGTCTCGGATGGTCATCACAGCATCACAGAATCCCAGAAAGCCTGAGCCCAGGTATCTGTCTCAAAGCATATCTGTAATCCTTGCAGAGTATCACAGTAACAGGAACTGAGAAAGGTGTTGGCCAACAGAGCAGAAGGACCTTAAGCTGCTGGAGGTCTGACATCTGCTCAGTGAGCTGTCTGTTAGTTTAGTAGACTTTAGTAAGTACAATTTTGAGGTACTTTACTTTTTGAGGTACTTTACTTCAGTATTTTTAGTATATGCTATGTTATACTTACAATATAATATACAATTCAAAGGGAAAGAATATACATATATACAGTATATACTATATTTATATAAATATACATTTTTTATAATACATTTTTTTATAATACTTCCTATTGTTCAGTGTGTGCTTCCAGTAAAAACCACTGTCTTCAACCTTTATTGGAAGTGTGTTTAGCTTGCTGCATAGCTGTGCACTACATGCATAGTGAGAGCAGAAGATTATTATTAGTTTATCTCTTTATTTCAATATAACCAAACGCACAATCCATTGTCACTGACCTCTGTATCTTACATTCTTTCACAAATGCAATGTGTAAAAAAGTGATGTGATTGAGATCAGATGCTCTACTTAAGGTTACTTAGGTTAAAGATAACTCCTGCATTTCTGCATTGCAACACTTGATTAAATCTCTATTTTGTACTGGTTCAGCTGTCTACAGAAACGGAAAGATACTGTCAGTCACAATAGCTGCATTGTGACTTTGACTGTTGAGATACAGAATGAGAAATCACAGAGTTGGAAAGAACAGAATGTTGTCTTCCAATCACTGCTGTTATAAGGAAGTATTCAAACATTTCCGGTAAGGCTGACAATCATACATCACTATTTTTGGCAAGCCCAGATTTGAAGCGTGGAAAATATGAAGGGCCATAAGCAGAGAGAAAATGATGTGTTTTCTAATGTATTCTGATCAGTGAGGACAAGCCATCAGCTGTGGTTGAGCATGGCCAGTGTGTCTGTGTGTCTGCAGGACAAGAGGCTCTAATACCTTTGAGGTGGCTCAGCAGTGATTGGCTAACACTTGTGTAACAGTCTCAGGTGGCTAAACTGTGCTATTCTCGGCTGTTTCCCCTCCATTTTTTTCTCTTAGGCTTGCACAACAAAAGTGTTGTAAAACTCTGAAACTGAGATTGAAGACAGAGATCATGTCAGGGATATCAGAAGCTACGTACGTAGAAGCATCTGTGTACTGTGAGAATACAGTATGTGGCTTAAAAATAGATCTCTTCTTTTCAATTATTATATATTCTTTCAGAATTATTATGATAATTAATAAACAACACATGCTTTGTTATGTGTCTTATCCTAGTTATAATCATGTACAAAATGTGATATGAAACATAAGAAACCTGGTTATTCTCATCTCTCTTGTAATATTCTGTACAAGCATGTCTGTGACTGAGCCACATCTCTCTCATTTCTGCAATGAAGTGAAGTTATTATCTGACTTTCGCTTGTGGACATCCTGTTTTATGCTTATTTCTAAATATGAATATTTTCTTCAGGATGGGGTTTAGACAGACTCTCTTCAAAATACTGAAGTATTTAACCAACATGAGGGGGCATGAAAATGGTCTACAGTTTTAGGAACATCACTGTGTCCCTAAGCTGTCCAAAGCACTGAAATAAGCAAGAAATTGAAAGAAAATCCAAGATTAATAATGTCCGCTTTGGCCCCCGTAAACTGTAGGTATGGCTCTGTGTGATTAAAGCTGTTACAGTGTTAAACAGACAGGGTTTGAATCAGTAACATTTACAGTAGGGAATGAGAAGCTGCTCATTCATAGGGAGTGGGTTAAACTCATGGTATGCTGGGGACTTTAGCCTTAAAACTGCAGTGTCAGTGCCAGGATATTAATTATTTTACTATAATTTGATTAGAAAATAAATATATTTAAAAGTTGCCTTTCTATAACATGCATCTGTTAATATGAGCATGTGAGTCTGCACACAAATGTCCAGTCTGACAGTCTTGGATGCAGCCTGTTTATTATTTTATCTTTTGTTTAACTAATTAACTACTAAAAAAGTGCTTGCAACTGCAACTCAGACCTCCAACATGTCATCAAGATAGATGCAATAAGTCCTCCAAATTCATTAACATCAAAATACGTTGTTTTTAACTGCCCTCCAGAATGTCACATAAAAGCTTTTTCTGATATGACGCCCCTATCAGCAGGACGGCATCATTTGTCTGTGCCTTCCAAAGCTGGTTAGGTTTAGGGACAAAAGCCATTTGGTTAGATGTATGGAAACATTGTGGTTTGGGTTAAAATGACTTCTTCGTTAAGGTTACTTCGATGTCATGGTTACAATAATCACCACTTGGTTAAAGGTATAACGAGCAGGATTTGTTGGTTGTTGTTTGTAAGCACAACATTCAAAGTTGGCCCCTCCTCTCTGGCTCAAAGCTTCTGGTGGTCCCACGTGTTTATGATCTGGCTATTGATCGCTACGTTTTTATAGAGTCACCTCACACCCTGCGTGCTGTTATTGGCTGGGGGCTACACACCACTGCCCAAAGGTTGATGTCCAGAAATGTTCCGAACACAGCAAAATAAGAAAATCCAGGCAGAGGGCAGGGTCTCTGCAGATACAGACACCGCCACACACTTCTAGTGGGTATTAAGTGATGATTGAGAGGCATTACATTGTATACATAGTTTTTTAGGAAAATCCTACTTGTTATGCCTTTATGGAGGTTGGTTAGGGAATGATCATGGTCATGCTTCAAAAAAACAATGGTGACTGTTGGTTAGAAAAGGGAAATGGACAGTGGTCTCCTGTGTTAAAGTCTGACGTTTATTCGACCCATCCCCCCACCCCAACCTCCTCCCTTTGCAGACTTTGTGGCTCCACAATAACCTGACTTACCTGTCACCTGACGTGCCCTGTCAAAGCCCTGTCGTAATAAGGGCTTTGTCACTTGATGACTGACTGACAGTCTCTTTTATTATGCGACCCACAACACAACATTGGGAAATGACTTGACTGCTAGGTTATTACTTAAGTAGGTTAATGAGGCATCTCTCGGCATTCCATTTGCAGATAGTCTGCCAGGAAGTTGAACTTGCTTGTCTAATTTTCTTTTCTCTGAATTGAGCGAAAACATTTTTACAGTTTGACCACTGTTTTTGCAGAAAAATTGTAGGGATTCCAATCAAGTACTATCCAATTTGAGGAGGGACTGATAAAAGTTAATTTAACTTAAGGTGTAAATGTTAGGCCTTAAATAAAAATTAAAATGCAGCAACTGTGTTACGTAGTGACTTTGATCCTCGAAGACTTGGCTACTGGTGGCTATGTAGCAAAATGGACAAATTTGACTCAGAGTGTAATCACCGGCAACAGCATGTGAAATATTTGGATGTTTGTGTTATGGCCAACAAAATCTCAAATGAGGGCCCACAGAGATCTTTGCGTGCGTTTCAAGTGAAGATACATTGCACTATGGGAATGTTGCCACTTAGGTAAGATTACAAAGAACCCCCTGTAATTTGTCAGTAAATTAAATAGTCTAATATCATACCAAGGAACATGATAATTTATCTACCACATCCCCTTAAGATATGAATCTTGAGCCAGTTGAGGTTATTTATTGGGGTGAGGGTTAGAATGCATTCAGACCGACTTTAGATCTGCTTGTAAAAATGCAGCCCTCACATTCTTTTGAATGAGGTCAGTCCGGTGACACCGCGGGGGTGCCGCAAGGTCACTGGGCAAAAAAGTTCAACTTGGCTGAACTTTTGCTGTGACGCTACGTCATCCCAGAAAACAATGTACTGGCCAATATATGCAAGTCCACATTCCTGGTGGATAAGTCTGTAACATGAACAGGTGATCTATTGTTTACCTCACAATTGTCACAACGAAAGATAAAATAATTGCAGAGCCGCCAGAGTTGTAAAATCCTGTCTGTAAGTATTACAAACCGTGATGTTTTTGGCAACTGTTAATGGTACCCTGTGGAGTTTTTGACCTCTAGTCTCATGCATGGTGATACACAGTCCTGCTAATGGTTTCACACAATTCTGGTGGTAATGTGCCAAGAAATGCATTAATGCCCCCAGCAAAGAAGACTGCAAACTAGTAAACATGGACGTAAACAATGCAGGATTCAAACTTTTAAGCAAAATCAGCTTTGTAAATCTTTCATGAGGTTGGAAATGCTTTCATCATGCTTGTTAGATCTCAAGGATGCGAATGTGTAAATGTGTTTTGGTGAGAGACAGTGAATGTAAATAGAACTGTTGTTTGGTTTCAGAACAATTCCACAGGGCACCTTTAAGCCCTATAATAATAAATAATAATAATAATAATCTGTTACACCACCTGGACTTCCCATATTTTAATTTTCTCGCCAGTACCTGAAGCAATACTTCCCCACCAACACAGCCCCTGACATTGTTTTGATGCACAGCTGTTTCTGGTCCCACGCTTTTATTGTGTGTCTTGAGTGCACATTTTTTACATTCTGTTCACTTCACCTGTACACAAAGAAGGACAAGTTAAGTATCAAGCTATCCAGCTCAGCTACAGTAGACACCTTGTTGATGTGTTAAGCTGCTGACTTTGGGTTATGATGAATGCAAAATGGTGCACATATGATGTAAACAATTTACAACAAGTCTTTAAGAAGTATTTTTGTTTTAATACCACTTGTAGTTATTTACAATACAAATGAGTCATCTTTGGTCTTCTGTATATTGAAGAATACAACAGTTTTCAGCAGAAAACACATTTTAACTTTACATGGATTTCCAGCATCAAAGATCGTGCAAAGGATTCACTTTAAAAAAGGAAAGGGGTATAATAAAATAGTATACATTAGTGTCCTGGAACCAATTTTAAAAAGATATACTCCTTCGTCTCCATTTCACTTTTGTTCCTAGCCTGTTAGACAGAGGATAGGCATGAATCTTTCCTTTGGACATAGCCATTACAACCAGCTCTGAATCAGGAGGGCTGGCCTCACTCAGTGTCCCTGAGCTCCTCAGTATAGTTGATGTACTTGATATGGAAAACCTGCCACTCTTTTGTGAGGGTGTGTTCATTCTGGGGATACCTATGTCTATCTCTGTCTCTGAATCAAGATTTGGACTAGAGATGACTCGCCATCTCCTCAGAATCCTCTCCAGTGTATCGGTCTTTGACCCCAGAAGTGCATCGTGGCACTTGGGTAAAAAATGGCAGAAGATGATGCCATAGCTGGATACTAGAATGGCTGAAGCCTGCACAGGAGTGCCTTCTTCATTGTTGGTGATATAGACTGGGATAAAACACACCCATACAAACAAGTACATCAACATGCTAAAAATGATGTAGCCTGTTTCACTGAACTCCTGAGGAACCTTCCTGCCTTTGAAGGCCAAAAGGAAGCCAGCCAATGCTAGCAGAGCTATGTAGCTCAACATCATGCCAAAACCTATGTATGTGGCACCTTCACTGCACTGGATTATTTTCTTCATGTTTTGTGGTGATGGAGGTGTGTCATCAATATCAGGAGAATCAAAGACTAGCCAGAGAAGACAGATGATCCCCTGGAGAGTAGTTATGACAATGACAATTACAGGTGGCTTGTAAAGTTTGTGTAGTCGCCTGTTTGTTATCTGACCAAAGGGAAGGAAAGCCAGGAAGGTACGATAGGCCTTGACTAGGATGCAGGACACACACAAGGTAAAGCCCATCGCATACATTACCTGGCGGGCCCGGCAGAGGTGTACACTGGGCTTGCCCATGAAGCATATCACACTTGCAAAGCTCACTGCCAGACCAGCCATCATCACACAGGACAATCTCACCTCAGCTCTTTTCATAGGAGGGGAATCTCTGTACACCAAAAAGACGACAAAGATAACCAACAAAAGCAAGATGCCAAAGGCCGCGGCTGCCATCATGGTGATCGGATGAGGATCACTCCATTTCAGGTAGGACTCCCATCTTGGCTTGCAATGATTCCAGCCCTTGAGAGACCAAGTTCCATTGGGACACTTTTTGCAGACTTGAAGATCTGTTAGAGAAGATGGAGGTGGATATATTAGGCAAAATAAGGCAATTCTAGTTTATTTAGGTCTGCAGCAGGCCACCAAATCTGCAGTTCACAGAGAGAGAAATAACATTTACTTTAAAAGTCCTCTTTAATATACTTCCTAGACTGCATGTGGACAGCATTATTCATGTGTATGTCTAATCTATAAGCACAGCAAAAATGCCATCTGTAAGGATCCCAGTGTTTCAAGTTGTTTAATATTTTGAAGCTAAAAATGAATATAAAATCAGCATGTCAATCAGGCATACCCCAGCCATCTGAATAGGTCCCCTCCATACATAGGGTGCAGTTGTAACAGCAGGATACGTTCAAGATCTTCTTTACCGAGCCAGGGGCACAGCGCTCTGAGCATCTAGATTGAGGTATCTAAGACGGCAAAACAAGAGAACAACCAGTAAATTATAAGTCTGAGGAGAGATGGCCTGTAGATGTTTAAGCTAGCCTTTGTTCTAATAAATTTGGTCTTTCTAAAGAGCTGAAAAAACTGGGGTTTATGGTCATATTCAAAAATATAAGAGTATCTGCTACCATAAAATAGAGACCATGTTGTGAAATGAACAACAAATAATTGTTGTTTCATCAAATGACAAGCTCTTTGGTCCAGTGTACAGTAAGATACCTCAACAACTACAGGCCAGATTTCCATATTCCTTTCGGTAAGGATAGTCATGGTCCCCTGATGATTAAGGGTTCAGTGTGCTTGTAGTAGTAGTGTGAAAAATTACAAAAACTGAGCGTGAGAGGGAAGTACAAACAAATTTTACACCTCCACTACAATGTACCCAATTACTGCATACAATGGGCGTGATTGTACGATTGCCTGTTTCAGGCCCTTAATGTTTTTGGTGACCATCTGACCTTTTGTCTTGATTCAAGTTGTGCAAAAGGCTCATGGAATGTGAGGAAGTATGGACAGTGAGGTTTAACCCATTGCTAGGCAAAACGTTTTGGTTTTACAGCTCATGCTGGTTTGCAGAGGACAGCTGTCAGTTTAGTTTAAAAATAGACAGTTAAACTGTCATTTTCTAATGAGTTAAAGATATAATCTCGAAGATTTTCATTTAAATAAATGTCTGTGAAGCGGCATGCTGTTTTTTCTGGTTTCTGCTAGTGTCGTGAGTAAACGGTTACTATGGCAAACAAAGAAAATATTGTCTACAGACGATGAAACTTGAAACTGAAACAGAAGTGAGGTCCAAAAACACACCTGCAATTACCACTTACTGCCATAGATGCCGCGAAAGACAGCAACATGAAAATCTTTGAGATTATAACCTTAAGTTTCAGTTGATTTTCTCAGTTCATGTGCGTCCATGACCACAAGTAAGTATTAATTTGTGTATTGTAAATGTATTTAGTTACTGTTGGCGATTTATACAGATGTTTATGGAGCAATTTACCAGCGAGTTTGTATCGAGTGGTAGCCCTTTATCCGTCTTGTATGTGTGGCCTATCGAGTAGCATTCCCATCGTAGTTTATAGTTTTTAGTACCTGTTTAGCACTGTTTATTTCTGTTTGAGGTTTATGTTAGTTATATATAGCCTAAATAGCCTTACGCTGATGTCTTGTTGTCTTGATGCTTCCCCCTCCTTTAGAACCACACACACACCTGCAATAGTATATTAGTAATAGTGCCTGTGCATCTGTAGCTACATTTTAGTTCACAATAAAGTCCCCCAAAGATATTCCTACCTCTCCTGTCCTGACTAGGTACCCCATATCGCTGACTACATTTCCAAATCACCAACAGCTTCATTAGACAGGTAATGTCTTGCCTAAGAACATGACAGTGCCTATGCTGACTATGCTGACCTGTGAGTGGATGCTGTGAGTACGGTGTTGTCTTACCGTGGTGTTGGCTGTTGAAAGCCAGATGAAATCTTTCACATTGAGTTCTATTTGTTTATCAAGGACATGGTATTTCCCAATTCTTTGAAATCTTCTGTGGTGTCCATCCTTTTCCCACAATATCAGATCATAACCATTTACAAAATCACCATTTTCATCAAAGAAGAAATTCTGGTTGTCAAGCTTGAACTTAACCTTCTTCAGTTCTTTAAGAAGCTGCAAAGCAAAGGACAGAATGTCAATTAAAATGATCCTTGCAAAGATTGGTCACTGTAACAGATAATTTCTCAAACTAGTATTCACATGAAGAAGCACACATTCTAATTCCTAAAATATCAGGAAACTACTGTACACTTTCAAATTTAAATCTGTTCTCATCTTAAGATTATATCAATTATCACCTTCCATGGTGGGAAGTTTATTTCTCCCAAGCATGAGGAACTGTTGCACTTTAGCAGCTTTTTGAGAGCATGTGCCACAGCCCACACAGCTACTTTGTGAAGGAAGGCTTCACTTGTGTCCAGAGCATTCACAAGATAATCATCATTTTGATCTTGGGGATCCTTGAAATTGCACGCAGTGCCAGATTTAATTTTCAGGAGGTCAGGTGTGGGACAATAGGATGGGGGCTTGTTTGAGAAACATTCTGAGGTGCAATTGAATCTCAGGTTCTTGTATTCTTCAATGAAGTGGTTGTATCCTCCTGGGGTTGCTGTAAGATTCTTGAGATAATTATCAAATGATTCACTCTTGCCTGCAACAAAGGTAAAGCCCAAGATGTCCCCAACCTTATTGATGCCATCCATTTGGACAACGGACCAGCTCCTGGACCAGGCATCACTGGCAATCCAGGTCCTTGATGTGTTTGTCCTGATCATTTCCGTAAAGATGGCCTTCACCAGCTCAGCCTTGAGGATTAGCAGTACCACCAGGGCATTGGAGGAGCGGATCTGTTGGGCGACCTGCTCAATACGCTGCATGCTGTGTGAATCATCAAAGTTATGAGGCAACACCTCCTGGTAGGCCAAGCACACACTATTTTCCTCAGCATCCCCGAGGAAGCTCTGGAAAGCTGCTCTTCCATATTCGTCATCCCCATACACAACTCCGACCCAGTTCCAGCCATAGTGATGCATCATTGTGGCCACCGCTTTGGTCTGATGCTTATCACTGGGAATAGTGCGGATAAAAACTGGGTATCGCAGCTTATCACTCAGTTCTGGTGAAGATGATGTGCTGCTCAGCTGATAATGAGATAAAATTATACAAGAAGAATTTTAAATGCACAAAAAATAAACATAAATATAAATTGGAAGCATGGTTTGAATTTGTGAGTTACAGAATATAAAGGTAGAGTACCCAAGAGTCCCCTCCAATCCCAAAATTTTCACCCATTTCAATAACAAAATGAAGGAGTACATTTTTAAATCTTAGTAGGATTAGTAACATTAATATTTACTAGAATACTACAACATTTTAGGAAAGACACTTGTTTGAGGTCTTACCAGGAGTTAGATTAGATAATCATAACAATTGAATCTCTGAGTTCAGTGAAAAGATTGTGTTGGCCCAGCTGTTATACAGTAAAAAGATCTACACGTATAAATATGGAAGGCATCTTTGATGGAGCTAGACTAGCTGTTTCCCTCTGCTTCCATTGTTTGTGATAATCTAAAATAATGTCTGATACATATCTTGGGCCTATACTGAATGCATAGACTTGAAATTGAAATTGATCATCCAACTCCCTATAAGAAGCCAATCATATTTCTCAAAATGTTGTAGAGTTTCTTTAAGAAAGGCAGCTTAAACATTAAAGCCTCCATAGCTAATACATCATTAAATGCCCACAATTAAGTCTAGCAAACAAGGCATGAAACACCCTCTACGCCTACCCTCTATTTGCTGATTGATCAGATTGATATTTGTGACTCACTAGAGGGACCATGTACACATTCAGCAGTCTGGCCACGGCGATGGACACCTCAGAGTATAATGCTCCTAAAATAATCTTGACTCTAGGCCTGAAGTCGGTGTAGTCGCACTTCACACTGTCGACTGCCAGCATGTACCCCACATTCTGCAGCGCTTTGCTTGCATGTGAGCATGTGTCACACATCAAAAATCCAAGACGGACTCCTGGGAGGAAGCCAGCTGCATTTATCTCCTCAATTTCGTGGATTACAGCCAAGGATATCATGAATGACGTCAGATCAAAACTGAAAATGGACAGTTCACAAAAACTTGAAATTATCTGTGCTTGAGGAACTGTGGCAAAAAAAAGCAAGCTATTTACACATTTTTTATACATGTAAATCTTTAAAGAGATTTCGGTTAGAGGTGTTTCAGTTCATAGGAGATAGATTATACTGAAAAGCAGAGCAGATAATGCTAAGGACACCTCCAACTGAACTTGCTGAAGATGAAAAATATTCATTTAGAATCTTCAGGATCACAGAACTGAAGAAAGATGCAAGACTCATTTAGGTGGAGTACAATTCAAGAGGTACTATCTATAGAGAAATGTACTCATAAAATACACAACATTGAAAAAAGGTGGTATGTGGTTGATGAAAAATTAGACTGATACATTATAAAATGAAAGCTTACAAATCAGCTTTCCCTCTCTTTTTACATTGTAAGAAGAATGCCAACTGTAATATATTTTCCCTTTTTTTTTTAATGTAAATGCACTATGAGTCTGAAATTTCTTCCTCCAATAATGAGACAGCTGTGAGCACCACAAGCTCCATTCACATCCACTGATTTGGAGTGGAGGCAGAAATGTCAGAGACATATCTCAAAATCTGGATAATAAAACCCAAACTATCTGACTGGAGAGATATCACTGGAGAGAAGACAGAAAATGTGTTTTTCATAATTAGGTGAATCAACCCTTAAACAAAGCATATTTACGATATATATATTACATATTTGAAGGCACATTATCTGTAATTTAGGATATACAGTTTTAATTAATTGTGGAATGACTTGATAAATTAAAGTTAAAATAAATAATAATAAAAACTGAGAATGTACCCAAGTGCTCTCACAGACAAAAAAAACAACAACCAATTAAGTCAAAGTCAAAAAGAGATGATAGCAATGACTGATAATACTGTATGTATATTGAAGCCAGAGCTTATTCCATCTACCCCTCTCACAATAGAAAATTAATAAAACTTGAAAACTTGATAAAAACATGAAAAATATATGCCAGTAAGTTACACATATATACCACTGTTCAAAAGTTTGGAACCACCTGCCACAAAAGCTTGATTGAGTACAGTCAGATGGCTGAGAGGACTACTCTATAATTTTGAATGGTCTTTCATGCTTTTAGGTTGTAGAAAGTCCTCCTTACAAATAGATGTTATTTTGTATGAAGAGTTGTTTTGTACATGGAGAACAAAACGCTGTACAATGGTTCAACCAGACTGACAACTGAAAGTGCAGAAAGAGACGAAGATCCCTCTGAGCAACAGTTAAATAAGAATAGAAGAAATCAGCAGTCATTGGGAAAAGAAACTGGAAGCTGAGCATCAAAATCTGNGCTGATTTAAACAGGAACAGGTTCCTGTTTCAGTGTCAAGTGCACAATCACGCCTCTAACAAGCTGGAATTAACAGGCGTGTTGTTTTAGCAAAGCTATTCTTAAAACTTCCAAATACAAATAGAAGGTTGGTCTAGGGTTAGCACTACTGGAACTAGATCAGGGAATATCAGCTGAACATACTATGGACTGACAAATCACAGTTTAAACCTGTTCAATCTAACTACTGAGTAGACTGCAGAGGGCCCAACAAGTCCCCAAAATAATGCTAGCACTGTTTATATATATGAACATACTATGAATGTATACCACTCATAAATGTATTGTTGTTTATTTTATTATTTCTGTTTTATTATGTCTAATTTATTAGTCACTGTTCACGCTGTGAATTTCCTATACCAAGTGTTAATGAATATGGCTGTCTGAATTGCAAACTATTTTCTTGGGGGAAAAAGGGAGATTCAAAGAATAAGGTATCAAAAAAAAAAGAAAACAGACAGTAATGTCAGCCATTTATTGCAATTACTCGCTCTCAAAAAATATTATGACCCATACACTTAAAATGAAAGATGCACTTCCTGGCACATGAATACATCTAATGTAGCAAATATATCTGTTCTTATACTTACTCTGAGCAGTGGAAGCTTTCAGGTCTAATCCGTTCATGAAGAGTCTCCACTTTACGATGACATGGCAACATCATACCTATCACAACGTCCCCAGGAGCTTGGGCCCCGCACATGGACTGAGCAGAGTCACATCCATCCACATGAACCGGGATGCTGGTCAGCATTATCAGGGCCGAGAGGAGGCAGAGAGGACACTTCTGCATCTTGAGTGGCGTGGGTGAAAAAGCACTTGAGGGATGTGCAGCAACACTTTTAATCTCTCACGTGGAATTTGGGAGGTGCTAGACACAGTGCATGTAAGAAACCAGTTTTAAAGCAGAACTGAAAAGAATGTTTCATGCATCAAATGTCATCCTTCAGGCATTTTTCCCACTCCGACAGGTCTAGCACAAGGAAGTAAAGTACAAAGAATATTTTTGTTTAACACAATTGTTGTATAGAATAATGGATACTGTTTCTGTGGTTTCTGACTTGGGGCCAGGGACTTTTTGAGTGGGTGTCTCAGTGAATGAATGAATTAATCAACCACTCAATCAAAAAATGCTGGTTATTTATTTTCCCCTTATTATCATAAAAACAACAGAGTGCTTATAAGTGTAAGCTTTTTGAACTGGTATGCTGTTTGTCTGCTGTGACAGCCCAGCCTGAACTGTATTTGTGTCCTCTGCTTAGCTGTTCTCTTTCAAGGAAGCCCGAGGGCCTGTCAGTGATGCAGTGAATGTGAGTAGGCTTGGCCATGCAAAAATCAGGCAGGACAAGAAAACGTGTGGGCAGGGCAGCAAGCATAAGAGGCCAGAGGCAACACAACTAGCAGGATAAAGACAGCATTCCACAGACTGCTGTGGAACTGTATACCTTTTTAATCAAATGCGTTTTGTCATTTCCCTCCATTACAGCAGTCGGTAGGATTGAGAAGAGAGTGGACTTAGCCTGAAAATTTGAACGAGTACAACTTCCGTCACCGCTGCGCTCCAGTTCGTCTCCAAAGCCCCTGCCTGCAGAGTTGCTTGGTCTAATTCTTTCTTTTTAGCTGCTTTTCTTCATTTGTCTTCTGTTAACTTGTCTTTGTCGTGTAAGCTGTTGTTGGCAAAGGAGGGATGAGCAGTTTTCTCATTGCTTGGTTGTTTGGTGGTTGTTCGTCTGCCATTGCGTCCGCTCACTGAAGATACGGAGCTTGACCGAGTGAGCACATGCGTGGGGGAGGGGAGCTGCCCGCAGCGTGCAGGAGCAGTGATTGACACTCCGTCAGACACTCCTCCTGCTCTGATTGGTTGTTTTGATTCAGGTGCGGTGGATTCTTGCAAATGGCCTTAGCGGCAGTACGTGGAGCCAGAGGAGCCTGATTTTTTTCACAGATGATCTGTCTCAGTTACTACTTTCAGGACATAGCGACAGTTTTAGCAAATATGACTAAAAGTTATTTTTATACAGGTTACCTACTACAGCTTTAATGTCCTTCTATTCACTCCAAACACACTTTTGTCACACCTTTAAACCAGGTTGTATTGGGACTTCATTTATCCAGGTTAGTTGAATGCTTAGTCTCAATTCTTCATTCATCCATGTATGTGATTTCCATATCTGTTTATCCTTTATTTAGGAAACCCAGTTCACCTGACCTGCATGCTAGAGGTTGTCACAGATCCACTTGGTTCCTACTAACCAACACCTGACCAGGGACCTAGTCTTGTCATGTCCAAATGATATTCAGTCTAATGGCGTCATGTAGGGTCCCTTTCTAATTCTGTGGGTCTCGGGTCTGTGTGTCAATATGTCTACTACCCAAGTGAATCAGAAGAGGAGAAAACAGAGAGTGTGAACTGTGAAGTGTAGGAAAAATGCCAAATTTCAATATAATGAAGATCGACTGCATTTTGGATGAAGTCTAATTATCCTCTGGTTTATTTTGCAACTGTCCTTGGGTCCCTTTCAGATGAGATCTCTTTCTTAATTTATGCACATACACTCCCCTCCAAAAGTATTGGAACAGTGAGGCCAATTCCTGTATTTTTGCTGTAGACTGAAAACATTTGGGTTTGACATCAAAAGATGAATATGAGACCAGAGATCAACATTTCAGCTTTTATTTCCAGGTATTTACATCTGGATCTGATACACAACNGAATTGGCCTCACTGTTCCAATACTTTTGGAGGGGAGTGTATGTTGGACAGATCAGGTTAAAAAACTTGGTCCTGTGAAGACCTCTACTGCATGTTTTTGCGTTGTGGGAGGAAAGGTCTCTTTGGAATGACTATGTTTTGGATAGGGTCTGATTATCCTCAGGTCTGTTTTGGTGTGTGTCCTTGGGTTTCAGATCAGGTCTGCTTTAAAAGAAAATGTATTCATGCATGTCGGGATTGGGTAGGTTCTTCAATTAACTCAGGTTAGCACTGTCAGGTTTAAATGTCCTAAATGGCACTCATGTACAACATCTGAGAAGGATGAAAAGGGGAGGGAGACATCTCTCGAGCAGACACGTACCCGCATCCTGTGTGTATGAGTCAGAAATGGGGAATCTGTGTAAACAGTTCCTGCTCAGCCTCTGTTATTGTGACAAGTGTGTGTGTCTGAGTCAGACTTAGCCTTTCAACTTGCATTTTGTCTTATTGCAAGTCATGGTCAGTTCACTTGTTATGTACATGCATATTCACATTTCCTGTTTCATTAGCTATTGAACAAGATCAGACATTACATCTTTATCTTTTATGGATTGGTAGACACGTGTAGCCAGTTCTTTTAAGTTCAGGGTCTATTTCATCTAGATCAGCTTGGTAAAAAAGCTTTGCTTTCTTCATATAATGTTAATTAAATATGACATGTCAATTCCAATTTTGAATTGCAAAGTCAGTCCCTTTGTTCTTTTTTTTTTGAGTCCACAGTACTATATGCTATGAATTTGAAGTCCCTCATCCTGGAATGTCGGAGTATTCGCAATTATGAGATTTTGTGCAAGGCCAGTTGTCACTTACCTTTTCTTGAGCCCTTGAGTCCTGGCAGGGCCTGTTTCGTGACCAAGTGAATGTGAAACAGGAAGTTTAGGAGAAGTTCATCAGTTCTGCTGTGAAAGATGTAAAATTGTTCATCATCATCACGCTACAATGTACAGCATCAGTAACAGCATAAACCTGGTGTATGTAAGGCAGTAGTCTGAAGAAGTTGCTGGGTGTCACTGTTGCGCTGGCTATTCCACAGCGTATTTTGCAATTCCTGTGGTTTGCTCATTGCAGGACACCGTAGCTGTGAAGTTTGTTCCGTGTAGGAAGCCATATTATTCAAAGTTTACTTTTCCATGCCCTGTAAGGTAATCAGGATTAACGGGGGCCTGCATTACGATGAAATATCAGTGCTAAAACCACCCACTCAGTTAATTTGGTCATCCTCTCTATTTATTTACATATCAGGCTACAGTTCAGCATGGGTTTGAGCATGAAGTATTGTGTTCTTTTTTTTTTTTACTGTTTTTACTTTTTTACTGAAGTGTGGGCAATAATGGTGGCTAGCATGCTGTGCACCAGTAGACGACTGATTCTGTGTAGATAGGGCAGGACGGAGTATTAGCTTTTCTGTTACTTAATATTTTATTTGATAATTTATTTTTATGTCAGTTATTCCTCTCAGAAGTGCTGTATTTAATTTGATGTGGCAGTAATCTTTATTTTAATATTATATGTATTTTTTTTTTGTTTGAGCACGTTAAGGGATTCATGTCTTTGAAAAAGTTTACTTTTCCATGCCCTGTAAGGTGATCAAGACTGGAAGACTGATCGTAAGCTGACTCACCTAACCCAGCATGGCTAAATAACAGTGTGACACAACGGCCCATAGGCTACACAGTTTGCATGTCTTATGTCTTCGTGGAGGAATTATATCATAGCAATGAGTGCAATATAGCAAATGATATGACATATGCAGTGACTCTTAACTGGCTGGCCGACAAGGATGAAAGAACATTTGCTTTGAGTCAAAACTTTTGTACAGTAGTTTTTTTTTTAAGTTTGGTTTTATACTTAGTTATGTCGTTAAAGTTCAATTTAATTGACTCAGTGTTTGTGGTGTACACAGTCATTTGGCCACTTTTGCACTGTTTGCTTTACGGACACGGATGAATCAACATTTGTTTTATACTTAGATTGTTGTAGCTTAGGTTCAGTTTCACAGAATGTGTGTGTACACACAAGAAAATAGAAGTACGGACACAGGTGAAAGAAAATGTGAGAAAACTGTTATTCCCGTTACATCAACAAATAGGGTTAGCCTACAAAATGAGTGGTTTGCGTGGACAGGGTTGCCTGGGATGGAGTCAAATTCCTGGGCTGAATTATTGTTTCAGTCCATCCCTGCTGGTTAGTTTGGAAATAGGAAAATGCAAGTTTAACGACAAATGGCTTGAGAATAACAATTACTTGTGGTGGTTAAAGCCGGTGCCTGGAAATGCTTATTTTATTTTCACTTTTGGTGTGTATTTCCATCGCAAGTTTGGTCTTTGGTCATATAATTTAAAGTGGTATTAAAAAGGTCTTAAAAAGTCTTAAATTTAACTTGTTTATACGTGAAGACACCCTGCCTAAGCTGTTAGCACCTGTATGTCTGTTTCTGTGTATGTGCATTGAGAGCAACGAAAAACCGGAGTCAAATTCTTTTTATGTGTACACATACCTGGACAATAAAGCAGATTCTGATTCTGATTCTGAGATTGAATGGTGTTCTCACCAGCTTAAACAAACTCGAGCAAGCATGTAAACAACCAGGTAATCAACCGCATCAAAGATGTGGGTATGAACACAAGTTATCTAATCTTATTAACATGGTCACCACACTTTGACAATACCATACATACTTTAACTGTCATACTCACAACTGACCTGAATGAATGAATGTAATGCTACTTTCTGATCAATGCAATTCATCACACAGGAAACTGGGCAAATTTCACACATTCAATTAACAAAACACAGATGTTCAGTAACGTGTTATTTACCTGTTTACGGCATCTCTACAGACTATGTAACCACAATTCTGAATACACAAATGGGTGACAAATCAAAGGAACAACATGCCTTAGCAAAAACAAAAATTGTTAGTAAGGTGTTTTTATATTACATGTCTGTAAAATGTAGAAGGCTATGTGTCTGCCAAAAATCTCCTGTAGGTGTTCAACTGGATTGAGATCTGGTGATTGTAAAGGCCATAGTGTACGATTCACATCTTTTTCATACTCCATCCAGTGAGTCCTTTTGCCCCTTTTTGCTTCCAGTTTCTCAGTTAACCCCGTTTCAAAGTCACTCAGTTCTTTCCAAAATCCACGTAAACTCGGCCTGCTCTGCATTTTTACACGTTTTACAAAGCATGGCGGGATATTTGTTGCTTAAATGTGTCATGCAGTACACCTGTATGGAAACATCTGCATTTACCATGTTTCTCCACCCATTTATTCAGGTTTTTCCTTTCACTTTTCACCTGTTTGTATTCACTGAACACATATGAGGTACAATAGTTGACACATCACAGACTCTTGATAACACTTAGCAAACTGATATGTTCAAGTTCAAGTTTATTTGTCACATATAATCATACAGGGTATAATGATATTGAATCTATGAATGATGTATGAATGTATGATATGTACAGTTAGTATCAATATCAGACAATATAATGTTGATGTGAGTACAGACAGTGTTGGGTTTGTAGAATTTTTACCCCACAAACAATGAGATTTATATCAAGTTTAAGTTCAAGTTTATTTGTCACATATAAGCATACAGGGTATAATCACAGTGAAATGTGTGACTGTTAGCACCTTCAATTGTGTAATAAAAAAATAAGAGTAAAATAGAATAAGAATAAAGAACAGAATAGGTAGGTAATAGATAATAATATTAACGAAAGTAAGTAACTTTTACAGCGAAAGTAAGTAAGACAATTACAGCTAGATCCAAATGCATACAGACGAAAACACGCTATGGAGCATGCAGCTACCACACAAAAAAATCTAGAAATAAATCCTATAGAAACTACAGCCAACCACACCATGGTGCAGGCAGCTACCAGACAAAATAATCTGGAAACAAATCCTATAGAAAGTAGAGCCAAACACGCCATGGTACAGGCATAATAAAGTAAGTAAAAATAGTCTCAGGGCAATTCTTAGGCAGTGACCTCATTCAGGATCCTAGTGGCCTGAGGGTAGAAGCTCTTCCTGAGCCTCTCAGTGCTGGCCTGGTGTATCTGGTATCTTCTTCTCAACCACAGTAGGGAGAAAAGGCCGTTATCTGGGTGGCTGAGATCCTTAACGATTCTCCTAGCCTTAGTCTTACACCACCTGGTGTAGATGTCCTTTAGGCAGGGCAGAGCACAGTCTGTGATATGTTCAGCGATTGCACCACTCTTTGCAGGGCCTTGCGGTCCTGTTTGGTGCTGTTCGGTGCTGTTCCCATACCAGGCAGTGATGTTCCCTGTCAGGATGCTCTCGATGGTGCAGGAGTAGAAATTCCTCATTATCTGAGGGGATATCCGGAATTTCCTCAAGCATCTGAGGTGAAACAGTCTCTGCCTTGCCTTCCTCACCGCAGAGTCAATATGAATTGCACAGGTCAGACCCTCGGTGAAGTGGACACCAAGGTACTTGAAGCTGTCCACCCTCTCCAACGAGGACCTGTTGATGTTAAGGGGGGTGTAGTTCCTCTCCTGCTTCTTCCCAAAGCCCAAGATCAGCTCCTTAGTCTTGCTGATGTTCAGAAGGAGGTTGTTGTCCTGACCCCAGCAGGTCAGGCCCTGCACCTCCTTCAGGTAGGCCTTTTAATTGTTATCAGGCCCACCACAGCTGTGTCGTCAGCAAACTTGGTGTTTGAATTGAAAGTGGTTACACTGTCATGTGTGTACAGGGACTACAGCAGGGAGCACCAAACACAGCCCTTAAGGAGCTCCAATGTTAAGGATGATGGTGGATGAGGTGCTAGTTGGTCAGCACATAGCATATATACATATATGACGCTTAAAGGACGTTCAATCAGGAAGACTGGCTATCCCATGCTCACTCATTATTTACATTCTCCCTCTCTCTCTCCCTCTCTTTTTCCGCTTCCAACTCTACCAGCTGCCTGTGATTTTTAGTTAAACCTCATATTTTGCCACAACCTCTGTGAGCCAATGATGTCGCTACTGTCAAAGTTTAAAACTGTTCCTCTCTCTGCTGCTGTCAGTTGTCATTTCAGTCAAATCAATGCGCCCCTCCTCCACCTCATTCACCTCCAGTCCTCATCACATTAAGCACCCAGGGGTCCTCCCATTGTGCTCATCAGAAGTCCTGCTCCACATCATATCCATCCAGATCTTCAGCATATATTCAATCATCTGCAGCTGGCCTCATCAAAAAGGCCCAGGACCTAATTCTGATTCTGATTCTGACGATACATGCAATGATTTGTATTTTTGTTAAGATACAAAGCATTGTCAAAGATCAACATTTTTGGCTTGTGACGTCAAGTTTCATATGTCTATGAGATGTCCATGGAGTTCCACCAAAGAGTCAAGTATTTACAATGAAATGCTCCTTACACATTAACGCATCAGTATTAATGATCTTATAATATGAAATATAACAATATCAGTCACAGGTGAAATTTGTCTGCAGATCTAGTACTTTTACTTTTTGACACTTTAAGTATATTTTTCTAATGCTACTTTTGTACTTTTAGTAAAGTTGAACTTTGAATGCAGGCCTTTTACTTGTGAAGTATTTTTACATTAATGTATTGGTACTTTAAAGGAAAAGAGGATCTTAGTATTTTTCCTCTTGCGAGCCTGAATGTTTTCAACATATTCCAACGCAATCCTCCTGGTTATAAGTCACATATAGTCCATTATGTGTACAAATGGAAATTTTGTCTGATAATGCAAGTCTTCATGCCTAAGCAACAAAATAGGTTGTTTGACAATGCCCTCCAAAATGAATATGACTGTTCCTAAAAAGACTAATGAGAGCATTATAACCTGAAGTGAGGAGAGTCTGGACAGAGAAAATGTCAGGGCATCATCTCAATGACTAGGATTCATCTTCTGGGGACCACAAGTATCCACAGCAAAGCCCATGGCATTTTGGCCTGTAGTTGTTGAGATATCTTCCTCAGGACTAAAGTGATGAATAGACAGACAGACTGATTGGACACACTCCTAGTCAGAATACAAATATCGTTTATAATAAAACGTCAAAAATTTACAAAACAAATAAAACAAATAAAATAAATAGGTTATAGCATACAAAATGAGAACACGAGTAAAACTGTATAAAAGATCAATAGATAGGGATAAGACATATTAATTAAGGTAAAGAGAACTTTAAAGAAACAGGTTGTGTATGCATTTTTCTTTTTCTTCTTAATGTGCACAGGTCAGTCGTTCCACAATTTAGACGCCACTTTTGGTCAGCTCTTTATTTCAGGAGGATCGTGATGAGTCTGAGGGACATTTGTGACAATGCTGCCCTCTGCTTGCAAATTACAGCAAAACATGTTGCTGTAAACAGACTGGGGTATAATGTCACGTGTCAGGGAGAATGTGTGCATGATGTTGACACTTGTTTACATTAACTTTAATTTATATCTGTTAATCTGTAACTGTTACAATTATCAGTAGAGCAGCATGGGACGGCAGCAGTGAAATGTACATGAACTGGAGGTGCAGTTAAAAGCACAAACAGATAACCCTACTAAGCAGTCAGACTGTACATCATACATCTTTATGTTATGGTACAGGGAGGTCTTGAACAACAAATGAGCTGAGAATATTAGCTGTGTACAGATGAAGTCTGTAATAGGAGTCTGTTACAGTTTTATTCAATTGCTTATCACATTTTCTGAAACACTGTTGCATTTCTCAATACACTATGAGCAATCACCACACCATTTTATACAGAGCACCACAACATTTCATTTGTCCTGGAAAGGAGCTCACTCACTCAAAACATTTAACTTGTGTATCAAAAGTAAATAACTTCATCAATAAGTTCACCATTGACATCAAAATTAAATGTCCTTTTGTCACAGATGGCAGGTTAACGTAAAAAAACCCAAAACTGTGTCAGTGTGACTGAAGACACTAATCTCATGGAGATTTACTATATACAGTAACCCAATACAGTTTTTTACAACTGCAATTACAATTGCTAACTCAGTTCTCTTTTTCAAAACTCTTCACACGGTCAGCACAGCAGAAGTCAAAACCATGGATCACTTTTCATTGTTTTTACATAAAATGCATCCAATGACCACATCTTTCAAACTTCATGGACTGTTTTCTCACTCAAACTCAACCGCCACCAAGACTCTGTGTATTTACACTCCATTCTGCACATGTTTACATACTATTGTAAAAACTGTTACATAACAAAGAATTATTGTAAATTAGACTGCAATTTGCTCCATCCACATCTAAAAAGAAATAAAACAATAAAAATGCATAAACTCCTAACTGGGACCTACAACACTGAGCGCCTATTTTCATTCCTTGATAGCCTCTATGAAAGACTTGTACCTGGTGAGGAAAGGGGGCAAATGAGGAGGAATGTTTTGTAATTATATAGGACAATGTGGTGTTTCACTGTTCTCTTCCAGTCACAAAGTGGTTTACAGCTCATCCAGGATGGTGCCACTTTTCCTTCCACCTTACTCTCCATTCCTCAATGCCATAGAGAAATTCTTTTCCTCATGGAGGCGGAAAGTTTATGACCAGACATGATCAGATGTCTGGCCATACCTGCAGAAGTTTGCCAGGGATGGATCAGGCATAAAAAATTAGGTGTACTGCAAGAAAAGCTAAGGTGAAAAGATAATCTGAAAAGGTGTGATGTCGATGAGAACTTGTGGCCAAATGCAGAAGACAGTGTTGACTAGCACTGTTGTACTTCTGTATCTGTAGGTATTCTTTACAAGTATGTATAGTGAATATGTTGTATTATTTAATTTCATTTTGTGCATTTGGAAATACTCTGTGCCAAATTGGCAAACAAATAAAGCCTACTGAAGCATATTGCAGCATTTCTGATTAGTTTCTGTGGCATATACTGTAAAGCAGTACAATCCATGTGATAGAGAAGTGACCTTTTTGTTGTAATGGAATCTTGGTTTATGCTAAATAACTGAATGAATAAATAAATAAAAGATACTGTACTGTTAGTAATAATAGGTCCTTTACTTGCTGTAGGTCTGTGTATAACAAATTCTTGTATTTCTAAGATATGTATGAATCGCAAGACTGCAGGGAATGAAAAGAAGAGAGTCTTCAGAGATGGAAACAGGGAGGAGGTGAAACGGGTTCAGAGTGAACTCAAGGTGAAGATTCAGCAGGCCAAGGACAGTTACAGGAGGAAGCTGGAACAAAAGCTCCAGCAGAACAATGTGGAGGATGTGTGGAGTGGCATGAGGAGAGTCACTGGCTACAAGCAGATTGGTAGCCAGGTAACAGTGAGGGACCTGGACTGGACCAACGAGTTGAATCTTTTCTTCAACAGATTTGACGGTGGGAGCCCTGTTCATCCCTCCCGCAGCTCTTCAACCACTACTCCCCTGTCCTGCTGCCCCCTGTCCATCAACACCATACCCGTTCTCTACTCCCCACCACCAGCTCTCCCCATACAGAGATACAGAGCCCGGCACACCAGCCTTCACAGCGGAGCAGGGGAGGAAGGAGCTGGCTAGACTCCATCCAGGCAAGGCCGCAGGTCCCGACGGCGTCAGCCTGAGGGTACTCAAAGCATGTGCCACCCAGCTGTGCGGAATACTCCAGCACATCTTCAATCTGAGCCTGAGTCTGGAGAGGGTCCCTGTGCTGTGGAAGACATCCTGTCTGGTTCCTGTACTTAAGAAGGTGCGCCCTAGTGCCCCCAATGACTAAAGGCCAGTGGCGCTGACTTCCCACCTGATGAAGTCCCTGGAGAGACTGGTCCTGTCATACCCCTCTAGTTAATCCATCATTGGACCTCCTTCAGTTTGGGAGTGGATGACGCCATCATCTTCCTGCTTCAACGTGCGTATGCTCACCTGGACAGGCTGGGTAGCACTGTGAGAGTCGTGTTCTTTGATTTCTCCAGTGTGTTCTTAACCAGTAAATATTTATATATATAACACCTACCATCAACCTGTTACATTTCTGATATTGTGTACATTTGTTTTTGCACCTTACTGATAAGCTTTATATTTTATTTAGGTATTTGTTTATATTTGCACTCTTTCCTACTTCGTACTGGAAGTGCTGCACAATAACTTCACTCAGGTTGAATAAAGTCATATCTTATCTTAGCTGTTGTTAATAGCTGCAAGAATATGTAGCTTTATGTGTTTGTCTCTTTTTCCTTAAATGTCAAATGCCACACATGATAGAGACTTGAGAAGAACTACAGCAAAGCAAAGAATGCATGTTAAGAGTGGGTATGTTTATGTTAGTGGCTTTCATACCAAATGGTATATGGAACCATTCATTCCAGAATAAACTAAAAATAAAAACATTCATATACTTTACAGATCATGTGCTTGACCAGAGGCAGATTTATTGACTCATCTGGACTGCTTTGCTGAGTAAAAACTGTAAGGGAAATTACATGTCATATTAATTTCCATTATGTTTGATCATGCTGAATCCTGTACAATGTAACCTGTGGCTGAGTTAACCTAAAGTTTAAGACCACAGAAAGGGCTTTCTACTGCGACAAAGTACGACAACTGGTCAGGTAATAAAACTTGGACGAAGTGGCCTTTTCCCATCTCGATGTCACCAGAAGATCCTGACCTTTTAGTTTTTGAGCCCTTTGTCTTGAGAACAAAGTCATGCAAATTGTTATGAGAACCAAGGCTGACAGAATAAAGGAGGACAGCAAATGGACACAGTGCCACTGCATGGGAAGCAAACCAAATGAGGATGTTTACTGAAAGAAACATCCTCGACCAGAAGGGGAGGACCGAGCCAAAGTATAAAGAGAGAGAACAGCTTCTCATCGGGGTGCACATTGCAAACTAACCTTTGTCTTGTGTACCGTGCTCTGAGCATTAATAAAGTGTGACAATACTGTAATACATTTTTGTCTTGTTCCTCATTGTCAGAGGGGAATTGGGGGCTCGTCCAGGATGCCTGACTCATGCTTTCTTCAGTCCAGTGTGGAAGTGGAATTGCAAAATTGCCACGACAAAACCACAAACAGGTCCTTTTTGGATTTGGTTATAGTATTTGGTTAGACCTTTCTGACCATTTCTTTGTTTTCTTTGATATGTCATTTCCTCCTGATACCCAAACATCAGCTTCTGTCCAAAAAGGTATAAAAACAAGCATGCTAGTTGTCTTTTTATGGAAGCTATGTCCATGTCAGCACTGAGAGGCTCAGGAAGAGCTTCTACCCTCAGGCCACTTGGATCCTAAATGAGGACACTGCCTAAGAAATGCCCTAAGACTGTTTTCACTTACTTTATTATTCAAAGTTGCTATGACTATAATTAACATTATTATCTATTACTTATTTTATTCTTTATTCTTATTCTATTTTACACCTACATTTTTTTTACAAATTGAAGGAGCTAACAGACATACGTAGCTGGATGTAATTAAATTTCCTTCAATTAAATAAAGACAAGACAGAAATCATTGTATTTGGCAAAAAAGGAAAATTATTGCTCAGCTTGAATCCAGAGCTTTAAAAATGAAAACCCAAGTTAGAGATCTTGGTGTTTTAATAGACTCAGATTACTCCCGTTCTTGAGTCTTTACACTGGCTTCCACATACTTATAGATTTTAAAGTTCTGCTGCTAGTTTATAAATCTCTCAATAATCTCGGCCAAAATACATTTCTGATCTCTTTGAAGAATATAAACCCAGTAGGGCCCTTAGATCTTTAGGAAGCAGTCAAACTGTTGTTCTCCTGTGCCTTTGATGCATTTGGGGCAACTTTCAACATATTACTGCATTGTAACTGTATTTTATTTCATTTTATCGAACATCTAAAATGTCATTTTATTCTATTTTGGTCTTATTCTGTTTTTATTGCTTATTGTTTTGAATGTGATTTAAATGACATGGTTTAAATGAAGTACTTATTCAAGGAAATTCCTCTGGAGATTAACAACTGCTTTTTTATGCTCACTATTTCTGTTATTGGTCATAACAAATTACATAGTTCTTTCCAGAAACCTTTCGAGAAGTTATAATGAAACTATTAGGATATGATGGACCACAAGGGTAAAATAAAACATTCTGAAGACTATTGTATGAGCTTCCTCGGTGGATGGAGTTTGCTCAGTAGTCAGACTGAAGGTGTGTTACAGCATAAGTTCCAGAGTTCCAGAAAAAAAAGCTGGACCTTGAGTTAAAGCAACTCTAAGGAACTTTCATTTTGTGTTGATTTTGTCGGTCCCTGTGGACAAAAGTGTAGTGTTTCACCACTGCCTCGAGTCGTAAAGATCTTGATCTGGCGATGGTGAAACAAAGTTAACTGTTATAGTACCGCTCATACACCTAACGGGTTCCATGTTTCCTCCACCTCACTCCCCAGCAAAAACCCAGCAAACTTTCGGTTGCTGCTGGTACACAGGTTAGACCCAGCACTGCCGCTGGCCACCAGGCCGCTGTGCCGGGCCGCCCAAGTAGAGCCTCTGTATGTGAAACGCTGTCTTCATAAGCCAACAGCAAGATATAGCTATAAGAGTAAGAGGGCCAATTCAGGATTTCTATGTGCCGTAAATTGTTTTGTCTGATTTTGCAGAAAAATCCGACCTGGGGACAGGAATAAAGAATAACTACTAGAAACTAATATGAATAGCCAATCTTCTTGCTGTCGGTCTAGTTTGCTTATGTAGGTCATATAGAAGCATCACTATTAAATCGAGACAGTTTCATAAGCAGTTTAAAACTCCTTGGAGTACTTTTAAGTACATTTTTAAACTTAAAGTCAAGTATAAACTTTCATACTGAGCTGTATGTCTCCACTCCCCAGGCTTAGTTTCTTCTATTGTTGGTCATTTCTTTTGGAGAAATTGTAGTTAGGTGATGAAAACCAGCAGATAAACAAACATGCTCAGTGGCATTCAAGAAAGACAAAATGAGATCACCACTTGGATTCCTATTTATTTAAAAAATAATCAGTCATCCAAAGAGTTTTTAAGCCACTACATGATCTATAAGGTCACTTTTTCTACATTACTCTCAAACACAACCCAAATAAATTAAAATCAGCAGGAACACAGTTCATGTAGACTGTCAACAGTGTAGGTCTACACCTCTGACATGATACAGTGGCTAAAATAACAGTAGTATTAGTAAGTGACACTTTAGAATGAGGTTAGACAATTGCTGCTTATTAATGCCTGAATTAGTGTAAAAAGTTCAAGAATATGGCTGTTTATTTCCTAGTCTTCCCACTGCTGGCTGCCCTTCAAACTCCCCTACAGTCAAATCAACCTGCAGCTCCCAGTTAATTCAATCACTGGGCTGACAGTGAGATAAGAGCCACATTTTTAGATAAGATTCATTCACTTGTTCCCTGACTGTTAGTGTTTATTTATGCAGCCCTATAATGAAGTGTTGCCGCTTTGTAGCCATACAGGCTCTTCAAACACACACACACACACACACACACACACACACACACACACACACACACATCATGCTAAAATAGAACAGTTTTCATACAGTGGAGCATGCATCATTTCATACTGATGCTAAGCCACCCTCTGCCTGTCCCTGTCCCGCTGGGTCACAGGCAGACCCGGTGGTTTGAGGGAGGAGGGGATGGGCAGCTCATGCAGGCTGTCCGGGAAGGTCGAAGGGTTCAGCTGCTTCAGAATAGTCTGCATGGCGGTGAGGACCAGCGGCGCCGGGCTCCTTCCTGCCAGGTACTTGTAGGTCTCCTCACCCAGCACCTTGCTCCAGCGCTCTGGCTCTCTGCCCAGAGCTCCTTTCAATTTAAAGTGAACCTTTGGCATGAACATGAGCAGGTTGTCCAGACACTGCCTCCTCTCCCCGCCGTTCACCTCCTTGGAGTCCCTGAGTTTCTCCAGAATGACATCCAGGGGGGTCAAGCCGTTGTGGTCCAGGACGTGAGGGGACGCTCTGTTCCCCAGCAGCATGATGACCGCCTCGGGCCGCAGGAGCTCGCAGGCCAGATGTAAAGGGGTTCTGCCGTCCTCCATGTGAAAACATGAGGCTGGGTCCGTGTAAGGGGGCGTGCTGGGTACCCGGTGAGTCTCCTGTAAAATGAGGGCGAGAATGTAGCGCCTGTCGTAGCGGACAGCCATGGCCAGGTGTGGGGCGGAGGACGGGCAGCAGCAGAAGCGCTCCCCGGGCTTCGCTAGCGCTTCGTTGGTGTACCGGTTGAGCAAGTACTGGGCGTACGCCTGGTGGTCGTGAACTATAGCATAGAGCAACGCCTCCGACGGGGTGTAAATCCTCTGGCTGGCGTCCTCCTCCTGGTAAAAAGTCTCCATCGTACGCATGTCCTCCAGCATCCAGACCGGCTTCAGGTCCCGCACAGCCCGGTAGAAGAGCAGGGAGAAGGACTTCCGATGCTTCTCGATGCTCCGAGCCGCCGAGCTAACGGTCAAAGAAGCCATGGCGACAAGCGACCCGAGTACCTTCCGACTTACACAGCGTCCCTCATCGCTCTGGAGCCATTACTTCAAGAACCGTGGAGTGACACGGACAGAGCTCAGGAACATTATTCTAAGACAGTGCGTTAGGACCAGGCTCCGGCTCTGTCTGAACAGAAAGTGACATACTCACATTCTTGTACACAATCGACAGCTGCGAGATTCCTCTCTGCAGTACTGAGCTAGTACGCATGCGCACAACATAAAACGTCAAAAGAGTCCAAACTTTATTGACATTGACATGTACTGTTAAAGCATTTCCTGAGCTGAAGAGTTAATAGTCCAGTTACACAAAAGCTTTCAGAACATGAAATGGTTTTAAGAGGACTGTTTCATTTGGATATAAACTGCTGCACATTCTAAGACACTGAAACACTGAGCAGTTACTCTCACAGTGGGAATGATTTCAAAAATCTGAAAGGATCTTCATTCACCTGTTTTAAGTTAGGCCTACTCTGACTAGGAGGAGGAAAAACGTGAGAATGATGTATGGTTGCCTAATTATTTTCTTAATTCTAAGGGGGCACCATAGACTGTATGTAATAAATGAATAAATAAATAAATAAATAAATAAATAAATAAATAAATAAATAAATAAAATGTCATTTTAAGCTGTTTTTATAATGGTTACTGTCATACACTGTTTTATATACCGTGTATAAAAACGTTATAAGAAAGTCTAGCCTGGTCAAACAAGCACGAACTGATGAAGCCTCTTGGATGAGAGGTGAAACGTCTTCACAGACAAAACCAAAAATCCAGTTGCGTTCGATTCAATTTCCTTGAGATAATTATGACCTGGATGAATGAGAATATTCACAGGGTTATAAGAAACTGTTTGTTAAAATAGAGAATGAGCATTTGTTTGTAAACCTTTTCTGGACTGATAACCCATATTAGATATGAAGACATAAACAATTCAAGCCACAAACCATTTTTATGTGGTCACAGATTCAAGATGCAATAAAAAATATATTCAAAATGAATTGCACAAACAAAAACAGACCACTTCAACAGGAAAATTCTTTTTGGGAGCAATTATTGAAGATATCAATAGGAATAAGACTTGGTCACTACCACACACATTCTGTATACCCAGTAATGGACCCACTCAGTAATCCATCTATGGACTAAACAATGCAATACACTTATTTTTACTGTATATGAATCTGCAAGTCTACACAACAGACATTGCCACTTGCTGAGGGCTGAAGAAGGTTATCTGCATCAGGAGGGGTGGTGAGTTGTTCCTGGCTAAAAGAGAACCAGCTACAGTACCAAAACAATCCCGAGAACTTTAAAAGGATTTGAACATTACTGCCAGTGGTAGCATCATAAACAAAAAACTTTTGTCATCAGAATCATTTCAAAGATGCTGTAATCACATAAACTCCCTACACACTGGGACTTTATTACTTATTCAGTTTTTGTTTATTAGATTGTAGATGGGGTGCCGTGGTGAAAAGTAACTGAGTATTTTTACTAAGTACTAGTGCTAAGTACGGTGCAATTTAGAGGTATTTGTGCTTTGCTTGAATGTTTTCATTTTATGCCACTTAATACTTCTACTGCACTACATTTCAGAGGGAAATGTTGTACTTTTTACTCCACTACAGCTGAAGCTACTTTGCAGATTATAGCTGGGCTAGGCAACTTTTGAGAAATCAGCAAGAGTAAGTTAGATTTTAAAAGTATCCAACCAAAAATATTCCAGCCCCTTCCTTCAGGCCTCCCTCTGAAGCCACTCCCCCAGAACACATGACCACGCACTACCTGACTACTGCTGCATTGTTGTCGTTGCTAACCATATCCAACTACCTCATGTCTCATTCACATGTAAGAAAACACCTAACATTGTCATAATGAGCGTAAACAGCTCACTAGCTTTAGCAATATGTCTGCCTGGCCTTGACTCTGGTCATGTGCAATGAGTGCACGGGCAGGCAGGGAGGCATTTTCTTATTTTGCTCTTCTGGGCATCAACCTTGGGTCAGTGGTGTACAGCCCCCAGCCAATAACAGCGTGCAGGGTGTGAGGGCGGGACTATAAAAACGTAGCGACCAGTTGCCAGATCGTAAGTACGTGGGACTACCAGAAGAGCGCCAGGGAGGAGGGGCCAACTTTGAATGTTGTGTTTACAAACAGCAACCAACAAATCCTACTCGTTATACCTTTAACAATAGTAATAATAATAGTAATAATAATAATACACTATAACATGTATACAACATATAAAACCAACAGGTGCCATTCTAAGTACTATTACTTTTGATACGTAAGTACATTTTTGCGATAATATTTGTTTACTTAAATAACATTTTGAAGGCAGGACTTGCAGTATTTGCTACTTTTACTTTACATACACGTCTTCCAGCACTGCTTTTCTGTGTAGAGATGTTCAAAATTATTGATAATGAAACTCCAAATTCACAAGCATGCACACTGCCTGAATATTAATAGTATTTGCCCCTTTAAAGATGAAGATAACAATATTCTCTTCAAGAGGCAATTTCTCTGTCACAATGCCGTCTTTCATTATTATGTGTCAGGACAAAATTTAGAGTGTACTGCTACAGTATGCTCTCTCAGTATGCATGAAGCATTAGTGTTGTGAAGTAATCATCTTTGGTCACACTGGGGCAGTAGTGATCTACTGAATGAGGACTTACACTGCATTGTGGATGTCTAAATGACCTCCAAATGAGAGGAAAATAAATAAATATATTTCCTCATAAATAAATAAATAAGGAAAAACACATGCCAATGCAGATTTAAATAAACACTGCCGTCTCATCTGGAGGAGGTCTGACTGGCTTGCACTGTGATCAGATCTCAGCCATGTGTGTGTACAGTTTGACCACATTCTTATAAAATAGTTTAACATTGTGGAATATACACTTATTGGCTTTCTTTCCGAGAGTGAGATGAGAAGACTGATATCAACAAACAACATGACTTTAAGATTTAGCTTGAAGGTTCATGCTTGACCCTGGAAACAGCAGTTTGACAAAAACAAATTCTCAAGGCAAGGTCATATACAGCCACCTCTTATCACTGAATGATGACTGAAGTTCCACACTTAGGTCATGTGATAATCATGTCATTTCTATGACAACTGAGAAAACATCCACTGATGAATTGTTTATTGTTTTCAAGTCAAGATAATTTTCTAAGACATACATGTGTTTTGCCAGAAAAATCTGAACTCACAGTCCACTTACTGTCTTTTTCAAGAACATCTTCCTCAGATCTCTGTTGTCTCACTCATACAGTAGATAAAGTTAAGAAATAAAAACATCAGATAAAAAATAATATTTTGGGGGCTGGGTACAAAATGCCCTGTGCTCCTGTATCATTACTCACCGTTTAATAGGAGAAAAATAGGGTTTTATTACAAAGATGGTACTGAGATACTGTCAAGTGATCTGTTAATTTGCCCTTCATATATAAAGCTATAGGAAACCAAACACCTTGATAGCTGCAAGTAAATATTGAGATGTGTGGGACTGAATTAGTTAATTGAAATTTTCAGTTTGAGCAAGTCGGAATGACAAGTAATTACACAAAGTATAGTTACAAAAACAATTTTAACTGTACATTGTGGCATTTCTTTTTCTCTCAAGGATTACTTACCTTTTTGTTATGTAATCCTGTAATCTGATCACGTGCAATCCATTCCACAGCAGCCTTGCTGAATCACAGCTCTCTACACACAGGACATCTGCTTTATTGCCGACAGATCTCAGTGCTTGATTGAGATCTCAAACTAAAGCAGAACATGGCTGTGAATATCTCATATTTCAGCATGACTGATGAAATTGCCACAACTATTAAGATTCCTTTGATTAGAGCTGCAGCCTCTGATCACCCCTGGCTAAGCGTTTGATTGAATTTGCATTTGGTGGGTGGTCAGCAATGCCTTTCAGCCGTTACCATGTCCCTCTTATCCCCAGTACTTACACTTTTCTATTCTGACCAGTTGAATTAAACGTCAGAATGAGCTGGCTCAACAAGCACTTTGGCACGCTTTGAAATATAATGTGAGTACTGCAGATCTGTATGGGGTCTTAATTTCTATGCAAAGCCTTCGTTTAATTCTCCTGCCAATTAATGTGGTGTCTGGTAGCGCCTGCTGCTCACAGATGCTCGAGATCATCACTGTGTATGAAGGTCTGTCTGTGGATACTGATCTGGGAGCAGTGTCTGTGATGACACAAGCACCTTGTGAGTCTGTTTATCTTAGTTAGACCTTTATATCAGTCTATCATATTATCATATATCGTATTACAGCATGATATTTGTCTTTTAGAGCAAACATTCACTACAGAAACTTTGAAGGACCATTTTATTTGGTCAAAAAAGAATAGATATATTAGAAATGTATTCCTCTGCTGCCTTGTGTCGCCTGGGAGGCCTAGTGTAGGGACAAAAAGTCTCTTTTCCTTGTAGGATTCAGCTTTAACTGGAGACCGTCCTCACCAAAAAACGGCAGCGTCGTGGTTTGTTCAAATGCCTAAAATGGTATGTGTTACGCCCAACTGGGACCTGTAGGGGCTGTGAGACTTATGACTGTTGTGTGACTGGAGCAAAAAGGCAGAAGTGTGTGTTGCTGATGTCTGTCCACTGTTGATTTCCTGTCTCCTACTAGTCAACATCAGTTTCTTTTGACCATGACCACCATCTTTCCCTAACCTCAACCAAGTCATTTTTGTGCCTAAACTGAGCCAAACTTTAACCACAGAGTTGGCAGATTAAGAAACAGTCATTTGAACACGTATACACATACACAATATAGAAGTATAAGTATACATATACTGTACATTAATGCATGTGCACACGTATATGTGTATACACACAAAGTGACACAAATTGCACATCACAAATTGAGATTTACCAGTGCATGGAGATCAGAGATAGCTGTTTCCTTTAAAAAATCAGCCAGTCAGCATTGTTCATATGATAGTGTTGAGGATGTGATTTAACTCAACACCTTCAGGAGCGACAGTCTGTAAAACCTGCTATGAAACTCACTTCAGCCTGCCTGGAAGAACTGCTTCCTTAACTACAGTAAAATATTTTATTAGTCTGGTGTTAGGATCTTGGTGTGGGGACTCAAACGCAAGACAAGGTTTTGTAGTGAGAAGGAAAAGGAGTTTATTTTGCCACAATGAGTGATGATGAAGGGGCCGGAAAAGATGAGGGTCCACGGATGGCGTGAGGAATAATGCCGATGGTAGGAGGAAGGCAGGTGTGGAGCTGGTGGTGGCGAAGGTGGGTTGGCAGTATGGCAGGTGGATGAGGGATGGTCCTGGAGCACAAGGAGACACAGGTTAGTCAAAGACACAAGAAGCAAAAACAACAGATTTTCTAAGAGGCCTGGATGCGTAACTACCATGAAGGCTGAAACAACAATCTCGCAATGAGTAGTGGGAGAGCAGGTGCGCTGATTTTTGATAGTGAGCAGGTGAGTAGAGCCGGGAGCCAGGAGAGTGAGGAAGGAGACCACGCCCACGGCAGCAGTGACAGACAGGACAATGACACACAGAACGAGAGACACACAGGGGAACGTGGGAGACACGGGGAAGGGGGAAACACTGGGAAACACTAAAGGAACTGAGTTACAGTGTGACCGTAACATCTAGGTTTCAGTGGAGAGCTTCACTGTCGCTTAATGCTCTAAATGTTGCTTTTATACACCTGTCACTCAGATAAGAAAACAATTCTAAAAATTAAGGGAATATCCAAAATGTTTGGTGATATTTTTGAAAGGAAAATTATAGAATATTTGTTTATCAGCACAACATATCAGCTATTATCAAGTTTTATTCCATAATGCGTACATGCAATACAATACTCAGGTTTTCACTTGAGTTGAAACATTTTCATCTTGCACAGATGAACCTCACCTTTTATGCCTGGTCAGATCAGAAATTGGAACAGCAAATGTCATTCCTGCAACCATGCTGTGGATTTAAACAATGTGTGGCTCCACAGCATAAATTTGTACTGCCTGACCCTGGGTCAGTGAGGGTGAAGAAGTAAAAAAGAGCAGAATCCACACTCTTAGGAAAATGAAACATGTCTGTGTAATACTAATATTAGTGCACAACAAAAGAAAACATGCTCACATGAAAGTAAAACACTTAATATGATATCATACCTAAAAGTGCCCTTGATCAAGCACTTATAGATATACCATAACCTGGATGACTGAGAATCTTCACAGACAATATGATACATACATACATACATACACTTGTGATTCAGGCAGCCATTGGTTTCCCCTTATTTCTAGCTTATGAAAATCAACTTGCAAAGCTTTGAAACTTTCTTTAGGGAACACATATATGATGGTAATGCAGTGCAGACTTTTCAAATAATCAGGCAATAAACAAATGATTATCTTGTGCACACAAGATAATAACTACCCCTCTTGTGAATCTTTAAAAATGGGTGACACAATTATAGTTTCATTCTTTAAAAAGGCTCAGTAATTTCCTCAAACAGCTGGACAGTGTATTTTTTTTTTATCAAATGTTACTCAAACAGGAGGACATAGTGCATTTGTTGGGGACTAAGCATCCAGTTAATCCACATTTGGTGCTCTAGTGAGTATTTGGCGCAGCACGATGATGTATGTGGGATTGAGTCAAAATAAACTACAGTGTGTGTTCATGGTAATGAAGGAGCATGTCAGCTGGTGCAACGGTGTGGCTCATTGATGTGTTTTAAATTGGACAACAATGGAGCGCTATGGTGCAGAGGAATAAGATATATCAGGCTTTGGATACACAATACTTGTTAGGATTCATGGTTTGGGTCTGCACATGGGATTTGTTGACAATAAAAGAATATACTTACTGAAGATTGCCTCGTTTAAAAGCTGGAACATGCAAAGGTCGCAGGCTACAGTGTCACAAACTAGCCTATTGTGATAAAGCTCTTCTACCTTTCCTTATACTAAAGAAGAAGAAGATTCTCTGAGTTCACCGGCACACCTGCTCTACTCGTTACATCATTCCACAGAAACACTCCCATGATGACGTGCAGTTCCTCAAAAACAAAAGCTTAATCCTGCGATGGCCTGCTATGAACCTCTGAGCCCAGTATCACACTTGGGATTAAGTTAGGTGACCTGGTCGAGCCCTCTGATCCAGTGTTTTGTTGCACATGCAGCATGTGAGCATGAACAGTTTAATGATCTTCACCTCAGGATGACAAACGCTGTGAGTTCTTCACTGATTATCATATTGTATCTTGTTTGTTTAATTCACACAAAAACAGAAATGTTTTAGGGACAGTTGCATGCTGAGACTGTTTCTTGACAACAAGGGCGTAATTTCCATTTCAGATGGGGAGGACATGTCCCCCTCACTTTTATTGTTTAAAGTTGATTTTCTTACTAAAATCTCTCTGAGCATGTTGATTTATGTATATATATATATATTTTGTTTTGTTCTGTCTTTCTTGATGAACACTTCTTTTTACTTTTCTGTTTGTGCACATATCAAACAAATGAAATACAACATGTTAATTAGTGAGCTTTAGAGGTGTTGTGTATTTTTGAACTAGCTGTTTCCCCCTGCTTCCAGTCAGCTAGGCTAACCTCATCCAGAGTCCAGCTCTATATTTTACACACAGACATGAGATCAGTCATCCCATTTTACTCAAACCCCTAGAGTAACCAAGCTTATTTGTAAAAAACAAAACAAAACAAAGGCAAAGAGTAAAATTATTACCCAAACTGGGTAATAATTTTACATCATCACAGTTTACAGAACCATTTCCTGATTCTTCTTTGACCTGCTGTACTTACTGTACAGTAGTTGTTCACATTCAGAGTTTTTCTGTGCAATGAGGGATTATTAGCAACATTTCAGGTGCACTCACTTTCAGTTTGACCTCTAAAGGGGTTTAGATCATCTGGATAAATTGTTGGTTTGTTTCTAACCTGTCTGATCGTCTCACTGCTTGTTTCTTACCTCATCGGACGTCACTGTAGCAATGTCACTGTGTTCCCATATCTCAACCATTACCTTGGTGAGCACAAAGTTGTTATAACTGATAGAAATTATAGACAAAACTACATATTTGTTCCCAAGATATAATAAAACGAAACTAAAGTTTTCCAGTGGACATCTATCCACCCTTTGTAACAAATAAGAAAATGGAGCTCTTTCTATTTAACACTGGGTTTGAGCTCATATGCTGTAAACAAAGTATTGTGGAAATGTGACACACACAAGCACAAAAAAGGAGTGGCATTTAGTCATATCAGTGGAAGTGAAACCTTTACTTTTCAGCTTGTGACAGACTATTCTCCCAAGAAATCACTCAGTTTTGCTAATCTTTCTTTAGTTTAAGTAGTTTAGTTAAGTTATTTTGTGCACTGTCCAATATTTTCTGTGATTTTCTGAACAGAAGCAGCACGACCTGTGGCTGTCAGATGAGTGTGGTTATGATGCTACAACAAATATTTTAAGAGACAGTGTATCCTAAAAACATTAAAACAATAAGAAAGAAACGATATATTCTACAAATGATTTTTCTGTCTAAATCCTCTGGCTTTTCAGTGATACTGAGGACAAACAAAAGAACAGTGAAGCTGAAAGTGTGTCAGTCACAAACCTCTGCAGGATTCCTTTTAAATTGCAGATTGATTGTTTTCCTCTGTGCCTCCGGTGGCTTCCTGTGCCTCAGGAGAGTTAACAGCTCATCAGGATGAATGACAGGTGCTGGGCCAGAAACTTGACCAAGGAGTGGAATGAGGGCAGGATGAACAACACATTAACAGCCTCAGGGACAGATCTGCAGTTTTTGGCTTAACGCCATATGTTTGAATTGTAACAACACACTGCTCTGGTTGTGCAGAGCAGCTCTGGTGTGGAGAAATCTAGAGGTTGTGTATTTTGCATGAAAATAAAACACATAAAATGGGAAGTGACATACTTAATGGTAAAGCAACTGATTAAAAGATCAAACAATGGTGATTTGATCAAAATAAAACCATTAAATGAAATAAAATCATTTCTTCATTGCACTTGTCATTCAATATCATTCAACAACCAAGTCCAATTTATCATTTCAGGTAAGCTCTGCTAAAGCTAAATGTGCTGCCTTTAAAGTCAAAGGAGCAGTATGTAAGATTTCGGGGGATCTATTGGCAGAAATGGAATATAATATTCATAACTACATTTTCATTAGTATACACTACTCACAAAAAGTTAGGGATATTTGGCTTTCGGATGAAATTTCAGAATGCACCTAAAATACACTATAACCTTTACAGGTGAACTTAATTTGACCTTCTCTAAACTTTTGAATGCACATGTCCAACTGTTCAGTTTTTCAGTACTTATTGCATAACATGCTGTTCTCTAACAAGGTGATTAACCACAAAAATCACAAGTGTCTGATCCATGAATCGACCACTAAATGTTCTGGTTCAATGACAATTTGTATTTAAACCGTCCTCTTCATCATGCTCCTCACATTTTGACATCATGAAACCAAGACGACACCTAACAATCGATCAACAGTACCTGGCCATTGCGAGGCTTCAAACGGGATGTTCTCAGAGGGAAGTTGCCACTGAGCTTAGAGTGTCACAGAGTGTCATCAGCAGGTTGCAACAGAGACACAGAGAGACTGGAAGAGTCACAGAAAGGCATAGAAGTGGACGTCCTTTGGCCACATCCCATGCTGATGATCGCTTCATTGTGAACAGTGCCCTGCGGAACCGGATGGTGAATGCCACTCAACTCCAGGCACGTTTAAGGGAGGTGAGAGGCACCCGAGTGTCACGTCAGACCATTCAAAACCGCTTACATCAGCATGGTCTGCGTGCTAGACGACCTGCAAGGGTACCTGACCACACCACCAGGCACAGG
>NTHP01000709.1:55351-89414 GCA_003416845.1 Oplegnathus fasciatus
GAACGGCTGCTGGAGGCTGGGGTACCTCAAATGGAGTGGCCTGCACTTTCTCCAGACCTAAAATCCCATAGAAAACCCATGGGATCAGCTGAGTCGTCGCGTAGGGGGTCGTAACCCCGCACCCCAGAACCTCAATGACCTGAGGGCAGCCCTTCAAGAAGAGTGGAATGCCATGCCTCAGCAGACAGTAAGTCGACTTGTGAACAGCATGAGACGTCGTTGTCAAGCTGTAATTGATGCTCAAGGACACATGACAAGTTATTGAGACGCTGACATTTTTTGTTGTAGTATACCCACCACTGTTGTTAGCTTTTGTTTCAATAAATTGTTTGAGAGGAAGAAATTACCATTGCATGCTTCTACTTAAATGCCCTACTTTCATGATATAATATCACTGGAGCATGAAAGTCGAATATCCCTAACTTTTTGTGAGTAGTGTATAATCACCTGAAACTGAGAATCGTTGTGTTTTTGTTAGCTTAGAATGAGCCCTTCATATCTACATAGGGAGCGGGTCTTCTTCCACGGAGCCCGCCATGTTGCAGCGCCATGTTTCTACAGTAGCCCAGAATGGACAGTCTTGCTCTAAAGAGGGAATTTCACATTTTTATGTTGAAGTGGCAGCTTGAATTTGATGGCAACTGTTTCAATTTTCATATCATCCAATTGTGGTTACTCAAGATCGCCAATTCGATCGCCAGATTATGAGGTGATTTATAAAGGTGTGTGAACATTTTACTTAAAATATTTAAACATTAAAAAAATGTATTTAAAAGCAATGTCTCCTCTATTCAAACAACGGTGCCCTTTTAAAAGTCTGTGTGTCTGTGCTTGGTGCAACAATATCACAGCATCGTGTTCCGTTTAACATTATTATCTTTAATATCACAATCCAAATCATATCCAGAACGTTAACTACTCTTACGGAGCGCAGAGTAACGTTTTGGTGAGCAGGCATATGGAGAACAGAGATGTGGGGTGTCAGATCCATGGAAAAGAGACAAACTGCAAACTGGTTTGTAATTAAGGATTTCACTCATGCTGATTAACAGGACTCAGCTGGTGGACATGCCGCTCCACCAGAAACATCTCTAAATGCACAGTAGGGAGCAGATTTTACAGATTATTTTTATAACATCTTAGTTCTGATAGTAAATTGGTTAAAAACCAATCATCGATATATCAAGCGCCGCAAGCCTAGCACAAATGCACCTGAAGGCCACCGTAGGTTCTCCTACATGTTTGGAAAGGGAGGCGTGAGGGTAGTGGTATTCAGTTGGTTGCAAACTAAATCCTTTATACTGCACTTTTAAGTTAGCAACTTAAATGTATTAGTTATTAGTTAAATAAGTTAAAAAGTGAACTTAAGTTAAAGTTAAAACGTTAAAAACATTTAGTTAATTTGCATTGGTTCATATTGTGTGCTGCCATCTACTGGTCAGGGGTAATCCTTCACTTAAGCACATTCCTCAGTTGAGCACAGACAGGCAAGACGGACAGTGTTGGATTCATGTTGCTGCTCAGCCTAGTGTTGGAGTTTCCTCATTGGCTGTTGGAACGTTAGTTATGTACCATAACACCTTGAGTACAGGCGCAGCCCTCTAAAGCTACCGCTAGTGGGTTTATCCCTCACTCACGCAGCACTGAAGACTTTTAGTCTACGTCCCTTTACTACGTAGGTCCCACCTCTGCCTCGCCTTGTTGTGCATAACTTGAACTGAGACCAGACAATCAGCTCCCAACCAGCTTTTTATTCGGGCTAGTTAAAGAAACCGGAGTTACGGTATGTAAGGTTAACTGTCGGTCTATTCCATACAGGCTTCGCCCTCTAAGACTATCGCTAGCGGGATAAGGGTGAAGTGGGATGTGGTCCATGCCCCACTGGGTCCGTCCGGAACCCACAAGCACAAACGGACACCCACTTCACGTGAAACAATAACCAGTGCACACTCCACCAATGCGTCACAGCGCAATAGCGCATCACAGTACATCATATGCACACAGATGACACAGAGACGATACCTGATATTCATCATGAGGGAATGAAACTGGAAAACAAGATAAAACCTGCTGCTGTGAGAGGCGGAGACAATGGTTACAGACGGTAACAGTCCAGTACAGAGCAGAGTAAGAGAGAAAACAGCTCTCCATGCGCAGAGAGTGAGGGAGAGAGCGCAGTTTAACACCCCAATAATTATAATTATAATTAGAATCAGTTCTCTGTCAAATCAAACCTCTTAAGATGTGAGTGGAAAGTTTTGTTCTTGCAACTGCATTTATAAATTTTTTTCACTCAAACGTAGATTAACCATGTTGTGTGATATTCTACCTCAGTTTACTAACAAATATACTGTAAGAACAAATATTACTGGGACCCCTACAGAATATTGCAGATGAACATTTAATATCCAGGAATTCACATTATAGACATGACCGCTGACTATATACAATATAGACAATATAGCACATTGACCATACACGGCCCAGCCATATACTAGGTTTTGACCTAGTCTTGTGATTCATTCTATGATACGAGCAATAGTGGGGAGGTTCACATTGCTCTGCATAGTTACAGCAGCTATGCATACACTGCAAAGCTAGGCTATAACCCCTTAATGCAGGCCTATAAATCCAGCTCCGAGAATGATCAATAATTCTGTTTAGTACTTTGTATTGTGGTGGTGTGATGAACATTGCAGCCTCTAGGGGCCCCTAGCAAGACAAGACTTGGTTCTTGCATGGTTCTTGCTCTGGTCTTTGCACTCTCACATGAGCAGCTGCAAACCTCTGCTGTTGCTATTATTGCGGCTGGCGTGCAGATCTAGCGCGTGCCTCTCCAAATCCATGCCGTGCCACATTGCATCATCGTGCCTGCCTTTTTTGATAACTGGCTTTGTGAGCAACATTTATAATCATCTGGTGGTCACACAGAACAATTATCTTTTATCCAGGGAACAAAGTCTTAATATTAACTGATTTGCTTCTCACTGAGTGACAATTTAAGGGTCCACTATAGGACATCAAGACACCATAACATAAAGATGTATGCTGGGTAAACTGTGGTAACAGAGTCTGTGGCTCAGGATATGTGATGCCTACATTTAAAAACACTTTTTTTGTAAATCAATTGGAACCAAGTGATCTGCATTTGGTACCTGGTAACCGGCTTTATGTTGACCTCCGAGGTGGCTTTCTGGTCTGATTTGTCAACAGCGCGTGTTGAGTGCAACTCCTTAATGGACGAGAGTGCAAATATGGTCATGTTTATGATTGTGGCGAGTGCACACACAGTCCCTGATGCTCAAATGGCACTCAGATTGGCCCATAAACTATTGTGACCCTTTAGGTTTTGTTGCTAAACCATGAAATGCAAACATAAAGTTATACAATCACCTATGAATGTAACAAATGAAAGGACGCAATTTACCATAATCTTTAAAATAATATGCAATTACACTGGCATTTTGTAATTCCAATCCACTTTCATCACCTTTTTTATTTTTGCACTTCCACCCCTCTGGGTTTCATCTTCGATTTATAGCATTCATTTTTATTATATATGTTTGTATGATTTTCAGTCTCCATATAACTCAACTGCTGAAGTCACTGAGAAAATGATCTGACATCACATGGCTGTCTCAAGAGATTTTTAGTTTTATCTTAGTAGCAAAAACAACAAATTTGACCACACAAACATCTTTACAAGTAAGAAATGTGCACAGTTGCACTGTAACAACACAGTGAAGCTGCTGTTCCTCACCTCCTCTCCTACTGTAAAGTCCAACTGCCACACATATTCCAACTGGAGTATGGTACAAAAAATCCAATATACAGAGACACTGTCCACACGCAGTCATATCAGAAATATCACAAAAAAGTCATTCAGACAACATGTGAAAAATGACAGCATGAGTGTATACACTGGCCTAAACTGTCTCATGAGTCAGTTTGGCAGAAACATGCAACACCTGACAATAAGAGCAAATAACTTCATGTTGTTCAATAGAAACTTTCTGGACAATGAGCTTTAAATAAATAGGTTCATTCTTTGTTTCACTTATTAAACCCTATTAAACCCATATCTGTAGAAATTCTATGAACATTGCCCAGTGTATGAAGAGAACAAGGAGGAATTTAGTTTCCAAAATCTAATGTTGACTATTTGAAAAGTGTATTCTGAAAGCTGATTGAAAGCACAATTAAAACAAATTCTGGGGCTTTTTGAAAGATGTAAGTAACTTGATGGACAAAATTAGAGATTAATTAACTGGACCTGTATATTTTAAAGATACTGAACAATAAACTTTAGCTATTTCCCCCATAATAAACACAGTGTGTAAAGGGAAATTCTGGTTTTATACAACTGGGGTCCGAAGAAAACATGACAAGTGACAGGGGTATATTGTGGTTGTTGACACTGTGGTTCTATGGTTTACACCTTTGCATTAATCCACAAGAACATCCCAACCCACTAAATTAAAACAATGCAGATAAACCTCTCAGCAACACTCAGGTGTCCTCACACAGATTTCATGTCCTGCTGAATGCTTAAAGGTGGTGCTGGTGGACTGGTTACCTCACATACAGATCCCCTATTTTTGTTCAGAATCCGTATATTGTTGCTGATGGTGTGACAGGGAAAAGTACAGATTGACCCAATTTCAAGGTAATTAAATACCACATGATAGGCTATAAAGTTATATAATTGTTACTCAGCTTTCTTTGCTTAATCATATTGTTTCCTTGCAGACTGATAGCAAATGTTTTGTGACCCAGTACTAGTCCTGGGGGGTTGGGAACTTTTTGGTTTAATTAAATAATCTGGATTAACAATTGGTTTGTTTCCAACCTGTCTGATGGTCTGACTGCTCATGTTCCTTGCCATGTTGGGCTTTGTTATAGTAATGTGGACATGTTTCCAGATCTCAACAATGTCTTTGAGGAGTACAGTGTTGTTATTACTGATAGAAATGATGGCTAAAACCTCAAAAATAAGACTCAAACTGTAATAAACCAGAATGATCCTGATTTTGACGTAGCATCCAGTATCGCCCTGAATGTGTTGTCAATTTCAGTGAACTGGGAGAAAATGTTTGTTTTTGGGGTGTTATTGGATGCTGTAACAACACAGGAAAAAAATACTTAAAAACAAAGAACAACCCATAAAAAAAATGGACCTAACAAATCTAATGTACACAAACTAAACAGGCCTAATCATCTTCATCCAACCCATTGCACCAGTTTCCTGGTCAATAATTTGGCATTTTAAACAAATAACTGAGTCTTCACATACAGTACAACCATAGTTTAGGAAATTATGGGTTTTATAATCTATGCAGTCACATAAAATTTGGTGTGATTAGCATACAGAATTGTTGAGTCACCCCTCCTACATATACTCTGTATAGAAAGTAAATATATTCACACACAACTTTGTCAATAAATCTTTTTACTTAAATCTTAATGAATCAAAGCATCACATCTACGTATATATACTGCACCATTCAGTCAGAGAAGGTTAAACTGCATCAGTAGGTAACTGAAATGAGGATGAATTTACAGTAGAAGATTTTATTGTGTAACCACTGGTCAAGCCTTGTTCTTGTGTCAAGGCAGAGACCAGTAATGGATCATTTGTGTTTGACCAACAAAATAAAAAATATAAAACTTTAATTTCAATACATACCTTAAATTTATACAGTATAATAGCAGTCCATGGGCATGACCACATATTTCTAGAACAGACAGCACTGCTCTGTTATTTCCCTTTAGCTCTTCAATCTTGATCAGCCACTTTAATCCATCTCTGTATAAAGTGTGAGGCAAAACAATCCAAAGGTCTTATTCCTAAAGTTTGTATTTGGCTATGACTGTGAAAAACCCTCGTTCTGTCTCACTTGAGTCTGAGCAGTGGAATGGAAGGGTGATGAAAATGAGTGTGCTTCATGCAAGACAAAGGCTCTTAGACCAGCAGGTCTGTCTTGGCATGGCTATTGGCCATCCATTTGAGCAGTGTTTGACAGTGGGATGGTCCTCCATCTTTCCTAGACAGTACTCTCCATCACCCAGTCTGCACTGTCTATTGTGCCCTTGCTCCCTCCCGTGTCCCCCTCCTCCTCACACTGCAGCAGCATGCCATTTACAGACAGGCTCCTCTTAGTCCAGATACTGCTAATTCTGCGGGGTTTGTTGCACAGGCGAGTGGTCCCAGCACCTGTTACGTCTCCCATGTCGAAGGACTGGCTCCTTTTTGGCTTGGAGTCCAGAGGTAGCATGAGGAGCCGGCTGAGGCTGGAGTCCAGTGTCCGACCCAGCAGCGGCTCCCTGTCTGTGTGGGGTTTCGCTACTACCATTGCAGTGCTACTGGAAGCTCCTGTGTCGCGGCCCTGTGCCCCCCGCAGCTCCAGCGATGTGAAGGCCCCAAGGAGGTGGTCCAGGTTAGACCGGGGCTTAGAGGGAGCTGACCTCCAAATGTTGGCAAGTGTGCTGTTGGGGCTGTACGAGCCCCCAGCCATGGAGCCTGAAGAAGAGGAAGAAGAGGTGAGGCTGCTCTGGAGGGAGCCACACTTGAACTCCACCACCTCATCCTGCAGAGTCAGTTTGGCCTTGACCTTCAGCTCAGGCGGAGGCTGAGATTGAGCCATAAGAAGACCATTTTGACCAAGTCGACCCCCGTTGGTCTGAGAGTGTGTGTCACTGACACTGGTCAGCTTCCCAACCGGGGATTCAGTATCTGCAGCTTTGTAGCGCACCATGAGAATGACGATGAACACAAGCAGGGTGGCCACGATGATGCCCCCAACCACCAGGATCATGGTGCCTCCCAGCAGCTGACTGGGCAGAGACTGGCACTGAGGGTAGTCATCCTGGGTGAAGAAATGGGTGCAGCCCACAACGTTGGTGGCCGTGAGCGTGGTGGCGGAATCATCCCAGGCTGCCAGCACGCACAGATCGTAGCGGGCCCCCGACACCAGATTTGTCACCAAGAAAGCTTTGCTGGAGGCTGGGATCATCCTTAACAAAGAGAGGAAAAACAATTAGGACCTGCAGGTTAATTACTGTATTGTGATAAAGAGGTCTTCCTCTGTAATAGCCTGATATCTATTTTAAAGACACAGAGACAGCTGTAGAAGCTAGAGGATACAGTAAATGCCATAAATGATTAACCCATCAGCATCTGAATAGGGTACACATGTAATTTCAGCACTTAACTAACTGCTGCGGTAGGTAATGCAAGCTCTATTCACCGTGCAATTTTTCATTAAAGGAGAGCCAGGATTTCCATTTGCAGTCCCTGGAGTTTCTCTTTGCTGCTAAGTCTCTGCAGTTGTTGCTTTAACAGACAGCCAACAGTAATTGGCTTTATCTCTCAAAGCCATCTGTTGTGCTGCAGTGAACAGAGGGTCCATTTGATATCGAAGCTCTGGAGCAATGATAAATAAATAAGTAGAAACCGAGGAAAGGCAAGAAAGACTTGATAGTGAAGCACATTTTGTACGGGCCAATCCAAGATAGATTTGGACCTGACAGGAGTCCTTGTAGTAGGAACAACAACACAAGGGATTGTGTCAGGTGTCGGGGTATTAAGCTCTGGAGAGCTGTAATACTGTAGGCTATGCACAGGTAGGCGTGTGTGTGCTGAGGAAATGTTCGTTCCTGCTTCAACAACTACCATCAAAATTTCAAGGTGCCCAGAGAAGGACAGTGACGCTGTGTGAGGTAAGCTGCTCAGCAGCGTGCAGCAGAGGACTGGAGGTTGTACTGCTGCAGTTACACTCACACCTGCAGCTTAAATTATATTACTTATTCATTTCCAGACCCACAGTTTCCCCTGCAGGGATTCACACCAGTCACGAACCTGATTGTCTAACCTTTAGGCCGACTCTTATGGTCGAGCTGAAAGTAACATGCCACTAAAGTAACATGTGTGTTATCTTAGAGTATTATGATGATTATGATGTTTGATTATGTTAGGTTGAGTAATTCATGCCAGCTTTTATCTATCTGTGTCACAATGTCTGCCTCAGTCCTGGTTTTGCTTCTTCTTCCTCTCTGTCCCTCCATGCAATCACCTCATTCCCCTCACCTGAGCGTCCCCGCCCACCTGCTCACTTTTCTCCACTTCCCTCATCAGCCAGCCTCCATTTATACTGGTCCGCTTCCGTTGTTCCAGTGTCAGTTCGTCATTGTCATATGCCCAGCCATGTTCCTGTGTTACCCGTGCCTTCCTGCCTCTTACCTGCACCTGCCTGCCTACTTGCCTGTAAGCCACCTAATTCAAATAAATAACTGAACTGCTTCCGCTCTGTCTCCTCATCTGCATTTGGGTCCAATCCTGCATTTCCTGAACTGTCACAATCTGTGACAAATCTGCTAGCTCATTATTTGTTTCCCTGCAGAATAAAAAAAATCTAGGGCAGGACTGAATTAACCCACTTAGAGACCCTGTGGCAAAAAAGAAAAAAAAGCCCCTATTGAACCCCACCCCCACTCCTCCGAAAATCCCAAAAAACCAACCAGTACTTCTGTACTGGCTGTTTGCTGTGTGCCTATTAGTTTATGGTAATATGATCAAACATTTATAGTTATTTATGAATGAGCACCATTTAAGCATAATATGAACTGTAATAATAAAGGTATTAAAAGTAGATTTTGACACAGCACCAGACAGGACATTTAGGTTGGGTAATAATGCAGATACCATCATTTTTTGTACTGAAAAGGTGCACATTACCAAACAGATTTGCAATTCTGAGCACAACCCCTTTCCCTCACACCAATCACAGCTAAGCTCTGTCATCTTTCAGCTCTAATGCTTTGCCTGCCACGTGCCAACATATATGCTATATGCTGCAAACTACAAAGACACTTTGAAGTCTAAAGCCTAAACATCAGTAGGTAGCTAAAAGGGGTAGATCCAGGGACATGCCAACAGTAACTGAGTGAGGGGTAGTATAATTAATTACCTTAAACAGTCTAATTGCCTCACTATGAACCAGAATATTTTCTTTTAATAAAGTTAGACCTTTACTTGCAAATGTTGAAAGCTAAACCAAATTCAATTTAGTTTGAAAGGATTCATATTTATACTGCATTTGGATTTGATCAAATGCTATCATACCCCAACTGAAATTGTCACTACTAAACAAATTACAGTTTACATGGCAGATAACCAACCTGTATTTTTAGATCAGTATCAGTTTTGTTATCTGGGGCAAAGTGACTTCAGATTAGCCAGGCTGTCTTAGGTTTATCTGGCTTCTCGAAGCCTGCTTGGTTGACAAACCCGCTACTCTTGATTTGTGATACCAGCGCCCCATTCAGACTGACAATGACTGAGATTATACAAAATCAAACTAAGACCCAAACCATACCCCACATATGCATGCACAACACTTGAGTGCCGTTCAAAGAAAAAATTCAGCCTGAATGGCTAAATGGAATCTTTTTACATTTAACTGACAAGAACCTCTAGTGGTCATGTCAATTATGACTCACATTTGTCAGGAGTAAAGATGGAAGCAGAGTGATTTTGTGCTGTTTGCATCCTGTCTCCTACAATAGTCAATGCTGGTTTCTTCTAATCATGACAAAGAAGATTCCCTTACTTTAAAAAAGTAGTTGTTTTTTTTAACTCAAACCACAATCTTTAACCTAACCAAAACCATAAAGCTGTGGCAGTGAGTCATTTTTGTAATGGTGATGAGAAACTGATTTTGGAAGGCACTGACAAATGATGTCATCCTACTGATTGGGGCATCAGATTAGAAAACAGTAATGTGGGTAATCTTAAAGACAACAAGAACCAGTGTATTTTGTCATTTAGTTCGGAAAAACCTTTTGAGTTAAGGTGTAGCATGCAGAAGTTTGTCAAATGACATCTTTCATGTGATACAAGTATGAGCTGCAGGTTTGGACCCCACATTTGTTTGCTCATTGTGACTGGAGAATTTATCTCACATTCTTCCTTAAAAGGTCATTTATCACAGATGGGTCCAGAACCAAAAACATCACAACCTCAGTGTTTGCTTTATCCCAATTAGTCACCACAGCTCAAACAAAAGAAGCTGTTTTCTGAATTCTGTTTTCTACTTCTCCAACAACTTGTGCTACAGTTCATTACACCATTATAATTGGATGCCTGGGATTGGGAGCAAAATTCTTTAGCCTAGTGATGCTTGTGCTGTGCGCTGCTCACTCCTGTGCCTGGGTCTAATTGATTTCAGGTTCTCTGCATAGACTGGCTAATTCATTTTAATTCATAGGTATAAAGCCCTAGTCCAGAGAAACCTATGCCCATGCTTATCAGGGGGAGATAAAAGTTTTTTCCTGCCCCTTCTGGCTGCAAAAGGCAATTTGTTGAGTGGCCCGCTCAGCTCCCGATGATGGCGTGAGGCCATAGCATTAATCAGAGTGAAAGCAGGGGGGTTGGTATGGAGATGGGCTCTTGGCTTAGGCTTCTTTAAGCTGTGAAATTTGTCAGTTATAGTTCTAATATTCTACATATTTTCTCAGTTCAAAGAAAGAGCTGACAAAACAAATAAATCATTACTCCAGGCAGGCTGCATCTTTCCTGTACACAACCATTAAACTATTTCATGGCTCTGGATTATTTCTTTCCAGCTGAATTACTGAAACATTATTTATTATCTCTATTGATTTCTTAAAGCTTTTTTCTGAGGACAAATACAGGCAAGGTCATGTCAAATGGTCTCCTGTCCCATTGATTCAGCCAAAACATTGGGGTGCTGCTGGGAAATTTCATTATGCTTATATAATCAAAATCCCTAATGGCCTCCTACTGGCTGCTTCTCACTCTTAGACTCTGCAGCTGTATTGTAGAGGATTAAATGGGCCGTGACATTTTTCTGTGTCTGTGTCTATACCCTTGAATATCTCCTGGTTGCAATAAAACATCCCCTCCATCTAACTGTAATGGATGAATACATTAGGAGGAGGAAGTTGTGCTGAAAATGGTGCCACCTCAGGCCTGTGGTTTGTGTTACAGTCTCTGCTTGATATAACTCTGATAACAGGATAGCTCATGTAAATCTGTAGCCAGCACTACAGGGAGCTTTTGTATATTTGGAAATAAGCTCTCAATAAAGAGAATATTGTTACAGATATGGGGGCTAACTGGGGTCAGCAGAACAAGCTGAAAACAGAACATGTGACCTTATGAAATTGATTTGGCAAACATGTTAGCAAACAGTTGCCTATTAACAGATCCAGCAGACATTGAATAAATTTAAAGTGAAACTATGTAATGTTGGCTGAGCAGCAACTACAAGTGAAAATTATGGGATAATGTCACATCCTCACACTTATTGTAACAGTAGCACAGGTAGAAAATAGTTGTAAAGTCTGCAAACCAACTTTAACTTTAAACCTTTTATGCTACACAGACAAAAAACAAAACAGAAAAAAAACTATTAATTATGGTGGAGTGCGGAGAATAAATTTAGAAGTCTCACAGCCTGAGGAAAGAACCTGCTCTGGAGTCTGGTGGTATGGCAGCGGATACTTCTGTATCGCTTGCCAGACGGCAGCAGGCATTGTCTTTTAGTATCCTTCAGGCTCTACACAGGCACCTCACCTCACCCATGTCACTAATGCTCGGTAGATGGGTATGAATGATGTTCTGGTTTTAATCACCCACTGCAGAGCCCTCCTGTCCTGGGCCGTGCACAAACCATGCCAGTTTGTAATGTTTCCAATTAGGATGCTTTCTATTGCTCCTCTGTAAAAGTTGAAGTGACGAAGTTTAACATGGCAGAGTGCTATTCGTTTACCAGATCGCTCCATAACCTTTACCAAAACTATGCAAAAAACAGCACTAAAAATTGAACTTACTTAAAGGTATAAAGAGTAGGATTTTCCTAAAAAACAATGTATAGACTCATACAAAAATAAACCCTCTTGGCGGTATCTGTATCTGCAGAGACCCTGCCCTCTGCCTGTATTTTCATATTTTGCTGTGTTTGGGACCTTTCTGGGCATCAAACTTTGGGCAGTGGTGTGTAGCCCCCAGCCAATAACAGTGCGCAGGGTGTGAGGTGTGGGACTCGTAAAGGTAGTGACCAATTGCCAGATCGTAAGCACATGGGACCACCAGAAGCATGTGCGCTTTGAGCCAGGGAGGAAAGGCCAACTTTGAATGTTGTGTTTTCAAATAGCAACCGGCAAATCCTATTTGTTTTACCTTTAATATAATACTGATGGAATATTTAGGAATTCCGTGATAAAACTTAAGAGATAGGACTAGGAATATTGTCCAGGTATTCATTTAACTAATTACTTCATCAGGAAGATTTTACCTTTCATTGCAACCATAAATACAAGTGTGTGACCAATTCTTTATCTTTAACCAAGTAAGATCACCTGTGGTTAAAACAATATCATATACCATGGTGACGGTGTCGTGTGCAGATGTGGCAGCTAGTAGCATCAACATCAGAAAAAACGGAGCACAGGGATTGGATTAAGTGCAGTTGACACTGAGACGATCACTGCCCACAACATCTTCCGACCACCCAGCCAGACCAGCCAGACCAAAAGCCATTGCAAGTGGTGCGACCGCCCCAGGAAGAGGGGGAAGAGAGCCAGGATAAGAGCTAAGCTAACCCAGCTTGGACCGAAGCCTACTGCACTACCCAGCCTACTACTGGCTAATGCCCGGTCGTAGGAAAATAAAATGGATGAAATAAGACTCAGGCTAAATCAGCAACGGGAAATCAGAGACTGTTGTACCCACATCTTTACAGAGACCTGGCTCCATCATAACATCTCGAATCAAGCTATTGCACTCGATGGGTGGACCGTGTTCTGCGCCAACACAAGATTGCAGTAAGACAAGGAGAGGTGGACTTCATCAGTGTTTTTGTTGCTGCTGTTTACATTTCCTCAGAGGCAAATTCAAAATATGCACTACAAGGAACTGTATGTGATCATCAGCAGTCACATGACAAAACAACCAGATGGTATTTTTGATTTGGCGCTATATAAATAAAACTGAATTGAATTGAATTGAATTGAACTCTGTGTTGTACCTTGATACATAAAATAAAATACTCATACATACTCATACAGCTCATACAGCTCACTTCTCATCTAGTTTTTCCAGTAGATACTTTTATACTCTCACTCAAGTTATTATTCTGATGATTACTTTAACTTCTACTTGAGTAATTTTTGGCTACTCTACCATCTACCATCAACTCTACAATCATGGAAACTGGAGCAGTGATAACATTGTCCTACAGCTGCAGTGTTTGAAGAGGAAACAGCTGACAACTCTTACCTCTTGTGCACAACAGTGGGACACAGCTGAAATGATTAAGTTGTCTGGATCCCTTGAATCCCAGCAGCTACAGGCTATTTCCAAACTTCCATTCTTATCTAAACTTTTACAGAGAGCTGTCTCCACTCAACTTTCCTAAATTCAATTCAATTTTCATAAATCAATCTGTGAAACATTTCAGGCTGCTTTCATAACAATACCCAGCCAGAGACTATTAAGGTAGAAAAATTATATTCTCATGGCAGCATGAAAGCTCTGTTTTAATCCCTCTAGATTTGGTGCAGCTAGGTTGGCATTAATGACTGGTTGGTTCAGCTCATATTTGTCTCATATTCAAATTTAAGACATCTTCAGCAAACATTATCAGTGGGGCTCAGCAAGGCTCAGTTTGAGGTCCCTGCTCATTTCACTTTCTTACTGATCATATGAAGCTACAACTAAGCTTAGAATCCAAACCATCAGAGAGCCGTTCATTCCAGAAGTGTTTTTCCCCATTCTGCATTCCCATTTAAAATTTTTCTTTCAACAATCTCCACAATGTTACTCATCAGAGAAGCACTGGGGTTTCCTGGATAATGTAGTGATCATTTAGGTTTATGTTCTTACATTTTAGTCATTTCAACTTAATTTATGAGAAATGAAGTTTTGTCTGTCAGTGAATCGATCTAAGCTGCAGGTTGTGTCTGTTTTCACAACAGCGTAATCTTTAACTTCCGCCCGCTGTTAGTGGAACACATTTTTGCATCCACAGACTTTTAATCATAGAACCAGATATTTTTTACCCAGTTGTGCATATTTTGTGCTGTATAGAGTTTCATGTCCATCCAAGCTGTAGAAGTGCTTCAACTGTCATCTATCATTGTCAGTGGAGAAAATTAACCAGTTCTCCCCACTTCACAACTCTATGAGACTAACTCAGCTTTTAACTTTTTTGTTTGCCTTTTCATTGTATTTACATATTGCGTCCCTATTGGCAGGACAACAGCCTACCAAAACCATTACAAATGACCGTTACAAAAATGATTTGTTTGGGTGTTTAAGTTAAGTCAGGTTTAAGGTATCAGTATACTTACAATGAAGTGCTTGTTGAATCATTTAACATCATCTAAGACTGTCTTTCCGAAGGCTGAATGGGGGTGGGGGGTACATCTGCAATTTTCTGAAAACAGTGTAACAATCACACCCACTTTACTCAGCGATTGGCCAGCTGTGGTTTACACTTTTGCCTTTAGACATGGTCAGACAACACGTCGTGCAAACTAGTTCCATACACACTGAACCCATTAGGCAATTCTGAGTTCTGGTTAAAGTTAGAAAAAGATCATAGTTATGGTTTAAAAATGTGTGAAGACAGTCTCAAGCAGCTCTAATTCTTCACTATGAACCACTTTTGCAGGCTAATTCTAACTGTATAATTGTCAGTTAGGCTGCCTTGTTCTTTGCAGTTAAAGTAGCATCAAGACACGAAACTTCCCAGCCTGTTAAAATGAGGGGAGACACGAGATGGTGTATAGATTAAAGCCACACATAAATGAAGAGAGACTGGATGTTCTTCTGGGAGCTTATTACAGGTAGATGTAATTTGACATGGGGCATAAAGAATTGATTGAAAGTGCCAGTGGAACATTTTAATTTATTTCACTGTTTTGCCACCTGAGTATCCTTTTCTCATGGTCCAAAATGTGAAGGTATGCACATTTTCAATTCAGTTTGGATTTATACATCCCAAGTTTTGTTTAAAAAGTAGCACACTCTGCAAATCTGGATTTGCATGTATGAAGAGTTTATACACGAGGAATTGGCTTTACAACAGCTGCCATTTCTTAAAGTACTGTGTAGCTTGCATAAAGTGAATATTGTCATTTTATATTACATAATCTTTCTACATATTTATATCCAAAATATTGATATTCAAATGAAAATGTTTTATGCAAGAACACAAAAAATATGAATGCTGAATAGAATTAATTACATTACAATACTATTTTCTAGACTAGAGTTTCTACTATATAACTACACAAAGGACTGAAAAACATTCTTCCTACATTATTATCGAGGTGAGACAAGAAAGAAAATATGCTTCATACTGTAATGAAGGAAATATTGCAACCAAAGGGTGGCCACAGCCCTGAGGCTACAGCTCTAAATATCTTGTTTTCCACAGTTTTGAGAAGAGTAACAGATTTAAATGGCATTAAGTAATTAGATTTTTTTCTGGCTGATTTCACATGCGTTTTAGAGGCTGTGGCAGTAGAATACAAGCTTCATCTACAGTAACACAGTTTCATCCCCGTCAGATGCTGCTGGATTGACAGAAACCCCCACCTCCTGAGCTTAGCAATTCCCTTGGTTCTGGACTGCTGAGCATAATCGAGCCCAGCACAGCACTGTGTTCAGTGAAGGAGACATCAGATGATGAAAAGGTGATGAAGTGTTGTTTTTGCTGCTGTTAAACCATTTTATGGACAATACAGACATTGATGATGGATGGTTCCATTGGATGTGCCAACATCAATGTAAAATATTACGGAAAAGTTTGCAATACACTGATTCCACTGGGAAGTCTTGCTGTGTGGTTCTGTAGAAACTGCACCCTATACATAGACATCATTCAATGTCTAAGTAAAATGCATCTGTCTTTGTTTAAGGTAAGATGCTTCTTCAAAACACAACATTCTGTATGTTTAATTTTGTGCTGAGCCTCTTATTCAGATGCCATGGCGTTTTCCCTCTATTCCATTCACTCCTCATCTTTCAGTAATGAAGATATACTGAGTGTTGCAGAAGTATTGGAAAAAAGTTTGACACTGCCATAATGACAACTGCAATTAAAATTAAAACCATCCCATTCTCGAGAACGCGGTATCTCAGGAAAGCCTTTAGGGAATTTCTTCAAATTTGGCACAAACATCCACTTGAACTCAGGGATGAACTGATTAGGGTCAAAGGTCACTGTGACCTCACAAAACACGTTTTTGGCCATAACTCAACAATTCATTATACTAATTGTGACAAAATTTCACACAAATGTCTAATAGGATAAAATGATGAAGTGATGACATTTTCTACCCAAAAGGTCAAAGGTCAACTTCACTATGACATGAATTTTTTTTTTCGTCATGAAATGTTTTTATTGATTTGGACCCAAAGGTACTTGGGTACCTGGATGACAACCAGGACAGGGGTCCTCCTCTTCCTCTGGTAGACCACCACAAGCTCATTGGTTTTGCTGATATTGAGTTTCAGGTGATTGTCGTTGCACCATGTGACAAAGCTCTCTATCAGTCCTCTGTACTCCTCTTTAAAATAGTCTTTAAAAATACTGAAGACAGCTTGTTTCTCGCTGGAAATTATTCACTGGAGTCATACAATATAAAAATACAATATAGTGATAACTTCCATTTCGCCAAAAAATACATTAAAAGTTTGGATAGGCAATGTCTTTTAGAAGCATTTTTTGTTGTATTTGTTGAAATTCTCTTTACATCCAGACAGCAATCAATAATTCAAGTGCTCTGACAAAAAAAGAAAAAAAGTCCAGTGTCTGTGGCTGTCACAGGACTGTAATAAGCCTGCCTGCCTTTCCAGCTACACATCTGACTATCTGCGCGCACTCTGACCCTGAACTCTGACCGGTCGTATACTGGTCAGGTTTTTCCAGGTCTGCCAGTTTTAATAGTCTTTGTTGTTTGTGGGTTCATCACTACAAGCAAGCCCTTTCACGTTGCACATTTCAGTCATTTGATCCATTGGTAATATGAAAATATTTAGGGCAGCTTTAAATAAACTGAGTCATCTATCAACCAATTGCCTACTGTATTTTTGGGACACTGTGCCTACACTACAAGATTCCTAAAATATGCAAGTGCTTACCTGTAGATCAGAACTTCATCATCAGAGCAGTTGTACTGGAGCTGGTACATCTTCACTTTGGGAGCTGACTTGCTCACTGTCCACTTGACCAGCGCTGAAACAGCTGTCACCTCAGAGACAGACACAGTCCTCTCTGGTTGGCTCTTGGGAGCCCCCTTGCCGATCCTAGTTGTCCCTGTGATATCAGAGAGGCGCGACTTTGGTGGTGCTGGCTGCCCGGTACCGTTGCTGAGGTGGGGAAGCTGGACGATGGACACCTCCACAGATGCAGCTGACTCCCCGGCCACATTAGCGGCAATGCAGGTGAAGGTGCCGTAATCCTTGGAGGTGGTGATGGTGATGCTCAGGGTTCCGTTCCTGTATACTGCAGTTCGGGAGGAGTTGCCAAGCAGCCGATCATCGGGGGAAATCCAGTGGATGGTAGGAGAAGGGTCTCCAGTTGCTTCACATCTTAGGCTGGCCGTCTGACCCTCCAAGACCAGCATTCTGTGGGTGTGCTGGGTAATGAGAGGTGGCTGACACACAAACTCCTCTTCCTTCACATTCCAAAAGTAGCGACCCTTCAGGGCAGGAGGGGAGGCACAAGTCTCCAGGTCGTCATCTCTCTCAAGCCTCCGCAGCCACAGCATCTCACAGTTGCAGTGCAGTGGGTTCCCACCCAGACTTAGGGACAGCTGGGGAGCATACGGTGTAGTCAGGATCATCGAGTCCTGGGCGCGGGCAAAGATGGGGTCTGGAGGTAGCTTCTGCAAGCGATTCGAGGTCAGGTCCAATCTTGCCAGCCTTTCCAGGTCAGTAAAAGTGCCCTCTGGAATAAAGTCCAACAGATTGTGGTCCAGACTAAGCTGGTGCAGGTTAATCATCTGGCGGACTGAGTCCCAGGGCAAAGATATCAGATTGTTGTAGGAGAGATCCAGATCCTCCAAGGCAGGTGCCAGGTCTTCAAAGGCCTTGTCATGGATGCGTCCCAGTTGGTTGTTGTTAACAATGAGGTGCTGCAGGTTGACCAAGCCTCGCAAGTCATCAGGGCCTAGCTCCATCAATCGGTTGTTGTCCAGATGAAGCGAACGCAGTGTTTCCAAGTCACCAAAGGAGAAGGGCTGAATGTAGCTGATGGTGTTCCTGGAGAGGGTTAGGTCCACCAGGTCAGTCATATTGGCAAAGTCCTGCTGCGTAATGCGGAGGATGTAGTTGCCTCCAAGACGGAGCTCCACCGTGCTGCGGTCAATGTCCGGAGGCACGAAAAGAAGGCCTTTGGAGGGACACAATGTCCCCAGGGACTCAGACAGATTCTGGCATACACAATACTTGGGGCATGCATGGGTGATCATCACTGTGGCTCCCAGGACTAGCAGGCAGCAGATGATATGGTCCATGGTAGTCATACAAAAGAACCTGTGTGAGAAACAGAAAAATAGTTAAAGGTAATATTCATAAACTTTATCATCTTTCAAACATCATTATCAATTCAACAGGGCCCCGAAGTGGTGGAGGGAATTGCGACAGCAAATGGCATTGGCATGAAGTGTCAGGAGTGAGATTTATGAAGTTATATAATGGTTGCCTTCTACACCTGTACAAAGTATTAGGACGTTATTAGTCATCTGGTTGCCAAGCAGCTGATGGTAAAGTATGACTGAAGCAGCTGATGCCAATCAGCAAGTGTGACTTCAGTGCTCTGCCTGAAATAACGCCGTGCCCATTGAGTACAATCTCATTATTGCAATTTGGAAGGGTGGCCAAAATTACAAAATAAAATCCAACTTGTAATAGCAATTTCCCTTTAAGAAATCACATTTTCACAGGCGATAAGGAATAAGGTTACAATAACCATGTTTTCATGGGGTATATAAAGAATCTGGACATTAACATTAACTCAAAACAATGAACAGTCTATTGTCAGTCGCATACATCTTGAGTTTGTTCCATACAGCCTGTCAGTTATCGGCCCCCAGGGACACTGGAACGGCCTCTATCATGTAACCAGGTCCATATTCTCTGGATGGATAGAACACTCAGGTGTATACTGTATAATGCTGCAATCATGATGTAGTCCTGTGATCAGGGTCATTCCATACCAACTCACCTAGTACCTCCCAGGTCATGTCATGGATTTTCTTGAAAGAATTGATGTGAAAACTTCTATTAAATTCATGGGACCTTGCAAAATCCTACAGCTTTACTCCAAATACTTTTTTAGTTATGAATTTTGAAGTTTCATCATTTTTGTGTGATACCTATTGAGCCTGTTTTTTCTTTGGGTTCAGGAAATGTGCAAGTTACAGAGCTCTAACAGAGTTGTACTAGTTACAGAGCTGTAACTTGCAAATTTCCTGGTACCAATGAAAAACAGGCTCAATAGGTATCACACAGATAGAAAACCTTTCAGTCAACATAGTACAAATATGTACCTGCAAAATGAAACCACTGAATGTAATATTACAGCCAGTGAAAAGTACAAAAAATTAGCTATTTTCAAAATATTATTAAATGGTGAAGAAGTAATATTACATCTTTAATTTCTTTATATATCTGCAATGAATATTAACACATTCCCATAAAAACATTTCAAGGAAATTAAAATAATCCTTCTTGGCAAAATATACAGCCAAAATATATTAAATAGTGGGTTTTTCAGCTCTGAAGCTATATTTAGCAAGATCTGTGGCACTCAGTTTTTTATGCAGGACCAAATAACTTCTAGATGTGATAGAACTATATTAATACTACACAGAATCAAAATTTGGTTGCAAGAAAGCGAACACTAGTGGAGATATTATTTTTTGAAAATCAAAGATTCTTCGTTCAGGTAAAAAAAATAAAAATAAATTCAGCAACTTGTTGCAGGATTTGTGACCTAACCTGGCAGACGCTTGTTAGGGGGGCGCAGTTTGACACAGTAGCAGGGTAGTGTATTAAATGTAGGCTCTAGAAAGTGAAAGTACTGAAATGGACCACGGATGATTAAAATATAATGCATTGCATTTCATGTCACATTTGAGGGCAGCACAAAATGGTTCTGAGGGCTGCCATAGGCCCGCGGGCCACACTTTGACAAACTGTGAATTACATGAATACATGTTGCAAATTATCCTGAGGGTTTCTTGGATGTTCAGTAAAAATTTCAATCCAATCCAGGGAAAAATAAGCAATTGAATACTCATACAAAGAATGGCAAAAATGATGAAATGATGAAACTTCAAAAATTCATAACTAAAAAAGTATTTGGAGTAGAGCTGAAAGATTATGCAAGGTCCCATGAATTTAATAGAAGTTTTCACAGGATTTTTTTCAAGAAAATCCATGACATGAACTGGAAAAAGTTCTAATTTCTGTTTGAGCTGGCATGGAATGACCCATCAGGGAACACACAGTGCAATAGCTGAAGTGCAGACCATTACACAGCAGATGCTCAGAGACACGGTATGAGCTATAACAGCGGGAGGCAGGGGGACCGTGGTGATAAGCGGTATTTTATGGGACACTCATAAATAAGCATATCTCAGTGGTCAAATACAATGAGACTTCAAGTGTGACGTAGTTGGCTGGAATGCCACTTACTGAGATTATCCCTTTTTTCCTTGCTGGCTCGCACCCACACATGCATACACACATCTACATCTGTACAGTGTACATATATACACTCGCAGATGGCTGCACACACCCACACTCACACGTTCAAACACCCAAACACACACCACTGCATTGCCAAATATTGTCTGTGATGAATCATAGCTTTGCATTGAACTGAATTATCTCTATTCTTATCAACTTCAACTGAACCCAAGGTGTTCTTCCACGCAAAGTATCACCTGTTTGATATGATAGAGGTGCTAAGGGTTGGTTCGTCAAACTGATGTAACAGAAATGTATTAAACATCCCAGTTTAATATTAATCAATGATTGTCTAATCTTTGGCAAGATCTGTACCTTTGATTTATCTGGCCACATGGGACAGTACAGTATGTAGCATCCGATACGCTCCTTGTGTGTGTCACTTGCTCCTGAGATACAAATATTACTGCTTTATGGTCACAATTGTTGAGACAACTTTGTGACTGACTTTCTGGCAACTTGTTTTTTTTGTGTAAGTGAAATGTTTTTTTGTTTTTTTTTGCAGTTTTGTCTGTCTTTCTCATTAGATTCTGTTGTGATATTACAAAACTGAAAACAACATATTCACAGTACTTTACTGGCAACCTGCCTCTATTTGTCCGTGCTTAAAAGTGAGTTAAAAGTGTTCTTAAAAGTAATATTAATGCAGAGACAAGAAATGAAAATCGATTGAAATACTATAAATGTACTTACCTACATTTTTTAAAATTCAGCTAAGGCTTTACACAGTATTCTGTATAATCCTACCTGCTGTTGTTCTATAAATGAAGTGCATGGCTCCCTGTGTGATAGGTGGTTTTGTATGATGATACAAGATAGCCATATTTAATATACTTTTGTATTCTTATAATTATTCCATATCAACTTTTATATCTTTTATATACCTTTCATAAGTTTGTGTAACTTTGGTACCATGTATGGATGGACCAGAAGGTTCCCCCTGGTTAGCTGGAGGAAAGTTAAACTCTGGGCTGCACTTTGGTTCTCCTCTGGGTCTGACCACACATAAGAATAAACCAGTTTTAACTAAGAATCGACTTGTGGCCTGATTGATTTCAATTTCATCGGATACAAGATAAAAGAGTCTCTCTGTGCACCAAAAAAAGTTCTTAAGAAACATCTACCAGACTCCTCTTTGTATGGAACAACAAATTCAAACCTCTTCATCAACTGATGCTATCTCTTTAAATTAATATCAGATCAACAGGCACAGATTATTACTATACCCAAGGACCTTGAAGTGCCTGAAACTGTTATTAATATACTTCATATGCTGTTGATTAGTTATTTTGCTCCGAACTCCAGCCTAGAATACAGTACATTGCAAATGTTCTGCAAATTCCTTTGGAGTCTGCTCACTAGGCTTAGGGAACACAAAAATAAGCATTTCATCACAGAGAGCAGAGCAGCACACTGAGGAGGAGTATTTAATAAATCATCTGGTCAAAGTCAAGGGTGCTCTGTGGAGGACGGATGGTGTGGAGGTCAGGGAGTTAGCAAATTGAGATCTCTCCTGACAAGTCAAGCATGGCGGTCATGCACGTGGCCCTCTTGTATGTTGAGCAGAGCCAGGACAGCAGTAATCAGTGAAGGCCTTGATGTGAACACTCATCACAGCTTGTGACAGACGCCGCTGTGCCAACCCGCCAAGCTCCAGCCTTCAAACCCTGAGTGGCCCAGAGGTGGACAGGGATCAACTGGCTGCAGTATCATTTCACAGCAACACTTCTCTGAATAGAGCTAGGCCCGTACTGCTACTGTAGATAGACTTGGAAATGTGGGTCTCAGTGCTGTCGTGATAACCACAATTTCAATATTACTTCCATACCATTGTGAAAGATTGAAGTCAGAGTACAGAATTTTTTGAACATTCACAGCTTTCACCGACTGTGTTGTGTGAGCTGAAATTTAATTTCAGTGTGAGCTCCAGAGGGTATAGAGTCTGCACAGACAGCACCTGAGTTTGAATAGTAAAGAGGAGAAGAAAAGGTCTCAGAGCTGAAATATACAGAACTACAGTCTGTCTCATGACAGCACACTGCAGCACACCTACATGGGTGTGCTAGTTCTAACTAGTTCCATTGTAGTATCATGACAGTAGAGACTTTTTAGATATTAAACTTTGTATTGATATCAAAGGCTGATCTATTAGCACTGTGACAACAGTACGGAGGGCCTAATGCAGCATTTCATTCAAAGTTGGAGGATGTCAGAAATACTTAGATTGTAGATTGTATCTCCCTTTCCAAATAGTTCAACTAAGTGAAACCTTGAGCACAAACACACCATCTTTGCATATGCTGTTCCACATACATCAGGTCATTGACCAGGAGTCAGTAGACGGCTAGAGAAAGATCAAAGGGGGAATTCACTTCCAACATCAAAACCAACTTGGTTAAGGTTAGGGAAAGATTTAAGATTGAAAAACAGTTGACTGTAGTAAATTGCCTGCTTTGTACGCTCAACCATCCATACGAGTCTCCCTCCTAAGAGGTTTTGTTGAGCTATAAAAACATCTTCAGCATCTTTCTGCCTTTACTTGTATGAGAGATCATTATTTGCGTAACCACAAGAGGTTGCTTGTTAGGAAAACATAAACATAGTTCAATTTAAACATTTGAACAACCAACTGATGCTGTCATGTTTATGGTGAAGACAGTCTTAAATGAGGTATGCTAATTGAGTCAAATCCAACATCTTCAACATGGCATCGTCAACATGGACAATGCCAAGTTACACTTTGATTCCTGACACTATAACTCTATGCTGCATGGCTTACTGTGACAATGTTTTTGATTCATCTCTGGCAGTGCGTAGTTAGCTCATACAGAGGCCATGAGTAGGTGGGGGAGGGTGATGAGAGTTGTTTTCAAACTCAGAGTGGGAGGATGTATTTACGAACCTCTGTAAACCTGATGAGTGCCAAACTCCAACATGAATTGGCACCAAAGAGTTATTCATTCATTTTTAGCAAACACTCATGTATTCATCCTTAGAGATAAAAGCACTTCAGGCTTTCAGGCTCCCTCGCTCACTGTTTCTCCTTTTGTCCATATGACAGGGCCAGTGTGTGCTCAGGTGGTACATTTTGCTGTTCTACATTGTATGCAATACACTAATGAGAAATGATGATTCAGACATTGGTGAAAAATGTGCCTCCCTGTCCTTACATTGGTAGAACAAGAATCCTTCTCATTAGTATACAGCTAATGGTGGGAGGTTTCCCTGTTGATTTATTATTTCTCTTTCATATCACAGATAACATGTTGCCTTTTCCCTGAGGTTTGTAATTGGTGTCTACGAGTCTTCTTTGGAATATCTTTAAATCAACTCCAAGGATGAAAAACTGGATGCTATGAAGGTGATGTACACTCAATGACAACAACAATATGAACCCTGCTCCTGTAGGCAACATGGGCCATCGCTTTTCATTTTCATATATGTGATACAGTGAAAGAGGCATAATCATGAGAGGGAAGGGGGTGTGAGTGTTTGTCGAGACCGTAAAACTACAATCTCAGTGGTGTACAATGCATATTCCAGGGCACAACTTTCCTCTTCAAAGTGCTGGGTATGTGGCAGGTTGCCCTTTGTAGACAAGTGTAAAATCCTTGACTGCCCAAAATTCATAAGAGCTCTGTAGAATCTAATAGTACATCTATTGAAGCCACTAACTGATTCACATTCAATACAATATAATATAATACAAACAACTTGACTAATCCCACCAGGGGCAATTTGTTTGGAGCTGCTTGTTGTACATAAAAACATACAGTCACATATAAACAAACAGATAAATGATACAAGAGAGCTAAATGTGGAATAAAATCTATAAGTAATATTTATAAATAGACTTTAACATAATAAAAAGATCAGTCTGTCAAGAAAAAGAAAACCTACAGAGCATTTAGTTGTCGAATTGCAGAGGGGATAAACGATTTAGAGTGACAGAAAGAATTCACTTGCAAGAACATGTCCAGAAGAAGCCAAAATACTTGCTGCTTAGTGGAGGATTTGTTGGTTGCTAAAAGAATTCAGATCTCTTTGTTTCACTCTGGAGATCTTAGAACAAATTTTAACAATACTGTTCAGGCTGGTTCCGTCTTTTACTGTGAGGCTGTGAGACCGGCAGATAAAAGAAAAACCCAAGAGACCATCAATAAAAGAAAACGACAGAGGATGACAGAAAAGGAACTTAGTTTGCGGAGAAGGTGAATTCTCTGTTGCCCCCACTTCACAATAGCCTCAGTGTTCACATCAAATTTAAGGTGATCATTGAAAATAGTACCCAGATATTTGTATGACGTAACCATTTCCACACTTTCATTATGTATGATGCACTCCTTGGCTGTCTCTGTTAGGCTATGTCTAAAATCAATAAGAAGTTCCTCGGTTTTAGACACATTTAAATCCAAGAGGTTGTTATCACACCAAGAAATAAAGTCAGTGAGAACATTCCCGTGGTCTGATTCTGAACCATGGAGAAGGGACAACAACGCAGTGTCATCAGAAAATTTGACCAAATAGCTGCCCTCCTGAGTGCTCCGCCATCCGTCAGTGTACATAATAAATGAGTATGGGCAAAAGGACATACCCTTGTGGCGAGCCTGTGGACGTAACTACAGAGTCTGAGAAATGACCATTTACAGAAACCCTCAGCTCTCTGTCCATCGAGAAGTCCAAGATCCATAATACAAGCTGGTGAGGCAAATCAAAGGTGTAGTCTACGATTCTAATCTAATACACTTTTCATCAAATTCAGTGAATATCTCCTCACGGTCCGCTAGCTTTCCGTTCCGTGTGTGCGCTGAAAACAAAGTCCAGTGTTCATACACTGCCCTGGCTCTGTAAATGGGAAACAAACAGAGCTACTCGGGTGGAGTCACCAACCGTGGTCATCAAATACAGACTCTTTAGCCACGTTTCCACTAAACACTTCAGTATAATATGTCACAACTCGTGCTCGTGCACAGGACAAACTAATGCTGTGCGTTACTTGCGCGACTTTGAAGGAGCACTGAAGGGAGGGGTGTATTTGTTTTGCTGTTGAGTTCAAATATCAACAAGCTTTCTCCAGAATCTTAGACTACGCCTTTAAAATCACAAAGCAACCTTTCTATTAAAAGATGCGGCTTCATCGTATTGAATGCCAATGAAAAGTCTGCAAACAAAAGCCAGACATGGGCTTGCAGCTTTTCTAAGTGTTTGTATAGGTTATTGAGTATTAAAAGTTTTGCGTCCTCCACACCTCTCCCTGCCTGGTAAGCAAATTGCAGTGGATCAAGTTTTCCATCCACAGTTAACAGAACAAGGTTTTTAACAATTTTGACAAGTTTTTCATTATTAATGATGTTTGTGTGACTGGTCTAAAATCACTAAGTTGCTTTGGATTGGTGTTCTTTGGGACAGGTATCACAGTGGAAGATTTCCAGATAGCAGGGATTTGATTACAATCAAGTGGCAACTGGAAGATATGGTGGAGAACACCGCTAAGCTGGTCAGCACAGTATCGCAATGTGCACCCACAAATGTGATCTGGACCAGGGGCCTTCCTGATGTTTACATGTTTTAACACATTCCTGACTGAGGACAATATCACAGTCAGAAAAGAGAGACTCTCTAAGGAGGGAGATATTTTCAGAAAAGTCATGTTTTTCATAGCGGAAATAAAAGTCATTAGAAATATTTAAGAGATCTGCATCATTTATTCCCTCAATTTTAAGAGGTTTCCTACGGAGCTAATGAGAGAAATTCGCCCTCCACAACAACAGGTGGCGCTATTGAGTCAATTTAAACGCGCCAGAAGATTGAGCACAGCAAAGAAGAGCAGAGCAGAGTGAACAGCCACTGTGGACAAGAGGATAACGACGTTCTGACAAGCAACCCGAGACTAAGATAGCTAACTTACTATAAGAACTAAGATGTTATAAAATAATCTCTAGAATCTGCTGTGCATTTAGAGATGTTTCTGGTGGAGCGGCATGTCCGCCCACTGAGCCCCGTTAATCAGCACGAGTGACGAGTGAATTTTAAATCCTTCATTATAAACCAGTTTGCCGTCTCTTTTCTATGGATCTGACACCCCGCATCTCTGCTCTCCAGCTGTCTGCTCACCAAAACTTTGCTCTGCGCGCCATAAGAGTAGTTAACGTTATGGATCTCATTTGGATTGTGATATTAAAGATAAGATAATAATGTTAAACAGAACATGATGCGGTGATATTGTCGCACCAAGCACAGACACACAGACTTTTAAAAAGGAGCCATTGTTTGAATAGAGGAGACATTGCTATTAAATAGATTTTTTAATGTTTAAATATTTTAAATAAAATGTCCACAGTCTTATAAATCACCCCATAACCTGGCAATCGGATTGCCTATCAGTATAGTCTGGCTCAACCTTCCGGTGCGTTTAAATTGACTCAATAGCGTCATCTGCTGTTGTGGAGGGTGAATTTCTCAGGACATTTGTGAGAAAATCTTCAGCACAATCACGGCAGAAAGCTTGTGCCAAAGTCACGTGACATTTTTTTGTCTTTGTAGGATATATTTTTTTGTACTTGTAAAACTTGCTGTATTTGTTTCTGAAGCATGATGTATTAGAAATATGTTGTGTATTTCTTTGATAGGTACGTTTTGTATTTGCAAAACAAAATGCATTAGTTTGTTAATGGTGTTTTGTATTTGCAAACTACACTGTGTTTGTTAGTGAACCATAGGGCATTTGTAAAACACGTTTTGTTTGTTAAGTTTTGGCAGGAAATTAGCTCCACAGTTTCCTGCCACTGTCACTGTTTCTCTGAATGATTGTAGACATGCTGCTGTACTTATATTCCACCTTATCCTTATATGTTCTTTTAGCCTTTCTTATCCCATTCCTTACTTCTTTCGTAATTTGGTTACTATGACCGAGCAAACAAAGAAAAGATTGATGACTACAGACGATGAAATTGAAGCTGAAACTCAAATGACATCCAAAAATACACCTGCAATTATCGCCATGGGTGCCGTGAAAGACAACGAAATGAAAATCTTTGAGATTACAACTTTAAGCTAAAACTAAGTAATGTATGCTTAATTTTCATTCTTTGTCTTTTCAATAAGTTCAGTGTTCAGTTCCAGCATAAAATGTCACACAAAATATAAGCTGCAATTTATAACAAATATACATTCTGTGATGTAAAAAAGTTACACAGTAAGATCAAGATGAGGTAACAACAGTAACCCATCTTGTAACTTACCATGTCGGTTGTCATGGTCTTAAATTGTCATTTTTCATTTTTGATTGGCTGCAAATCTCAAGAAAACAGGTCTTACCTAATATGAGCCTGTCAGAGAGCAGATACCAGAGAAGTAAGATTAGAGGAGAGCAGAGCGGCGTGCTGCTCAGAGTGTAACTCTTTTTGTTTGCGACTGCGCTGGACAATGAATGATAACCCTCATCAAGTATTCTTGTTTAGTTTCTGTCTGTGTGTGTTTGTTACCCTAAATAAACTGAAGCCAACCGAGCTCAGTGCACGGTAATAAGTGGTAATCAATCCCCTAGACCGAGCAACAAATCATTTTACCAGTACTACCTGTTCCATGACACAGTTAATACAGTGCTTTAGGGGTGCATACTCCTATATTCCTAGACAAAGTTGCAATTAAATCACTACAAGGCAATTGTGCAGCAAATGCTACACAATTTTAGCCCAAGGAAGCTTCCAAAGTAGCCTACTGTTATTTCAGTGTGTCAGAAATATGTCTAAACTTTTCACATCTTCTGCTCTTATCATTTTCATGTTGTAGCTACAGGTTGTGTTGTTTCTGCCTTCTCAGCCAACAAAATGTGATCACACATCCACATTGAATCTCTGAGTTTTAGTTATAAATTAGTTACTTACAAATGTTTAAAGCTAAACCTAATAAGATTCAATAAGCGATTCAAAAAGATCCAGATTTGATAAGTGGATTCGATACTGTATTCAGATTTGATAAAATGCTGTCTAATTCCAACCTTAGTAGATACTGAAGTACTATCTCATTTTCCTTTTACTCTGTTTTTCTGAGGACAGTCTAAGACCAAAAGATTGTATGCACTAAAATTGCATTAAAATTCTTTGTATCAGTGAAGTTGTCATGAGCAATTACATCTGACCAAACAGAGCTGGTCTTTGATCCAGTAAAGCTTTTTGTATGGTGATTTACTTCTTCTTATCATCTCTTCTTTTAACAACTAAAATCTTCTCAACATTCAAAGGCATCAGATCACAGGGGAATACCAGCTGTTTGGAAATAATGTGCTGCATATTCCATATGTAAGTACTGGGCATGTTGAGTTAATGACTCAACATCCCTTAAGTATGGTGGTTCGCCTTACCCAGCCACTATCTTACCCTGTTCTACCCTAATGATCAAATGTATCCTCTACCACTGAGTGTGGGAGTTGAAGTGTCACATGATTAATGCACAATAATGAAGATTAAAACACTGCACCTTATGGTATTATAGCAGTCTTTAAACCTTAAATACTGCACTAAATATCTGCTATCTGCTAATATTCAGCAGTTAAAGAATATAAAAGCTGCTGTACTAAAGAGGTTATATGACACTTATATACTACACTTGTGTGTTTCTTCTGTATATTCTGTTGCAGTGAGGATTTGAATTTTGGCTGGGGAGGATTCAGCTCAGATGTGACAATCAGACTTATCACATCCACAGACATGAGATTTGGATGTAAGTCTGCATGTTGAAACGTTTGTCTGCAGGAGAGCAGCGACAGAAGCAGGATCGGGGCCTGATATTTAATCTAATCTCCGAGACATGGCAGACTAGCTCCTATTAGCATTCTGCCACTGCTGGATTTTTGTCAACAGCTCGAAGCAGCTTTTGGGAAGAAATCTGCCTATCGTCTTGAGAAGGCTGCAGAGTCTGCAAAATGTATGATTGAGTTTGCACTTTAGCGGATGAATGCAGAGTGCAGAGCTTATTAGAGACAGTTAAAGTGTTAGCCTGGAGGGTGTGACCTGTGGAGAGGAGCTGTTTAGGTGGCTGCAGGCCGAGGTTTATAGAAGAGACTAGACAAGGAAAAAATGACAAGTCTGTTGGCTTTGTTGAACCCCTTTGTTCTGTGAGGATAACTGATGGGCAACATACAGTATGTTTTAAGCTTAGAAAAACCAGTAACGGGTTCATTCTCACCACTATATAGGCTACAGAAAAAAAAGAAAACAGCTTAAATATTCAAAAATAACAAAACAGTTAAGTATTGCACTGGAAACCACACAATATTTATAGAAAATATTAATTATCTTTATGACAAGAAAATAATACAGTCAGCATTCATGATATAAAAACCACAGCCCGTCCACTACGCTCTGCTACTACCAACCGGCTTGCTATGAGGGGGGCCCCTTCTGGCTCCACAATGGTGGAAGAGCGCCCCATTGACATCAGAGCAGCAAAAACTTCTGTCGAAGACTGAAAACTCATCTCAGACTGCACCTTGGCCAACAAAAAAAAACTATTTCTTCTCTCTCATTGTTTCTAAAGGTAGCACCTGAACAATTACAGTATATTTGATGAAGCTGATGTACTTGGATGATTCTTGGGGCAGTATCCACATGGTATGTATTGTACGTATTGTAAGTTGCTTTGGATAAAAGCATCAGCTAAATAAATGTAATGTATAATTTAAGAAAAACTACAAAACTAGAACACTGTTTTCATTTTATTGTGTATATTCAGATTTTTTTTAGTTCAACTACCTTATACAGTTACTTCCAAAATTCAAGTTTATGAGACATTAGCAATAGAGTTTCTGGAAGGTCCTGTTCATTGTCTGTGTTGAGTCCTGTGGTTAAACTTTTTTTTTTCTCCACTTTGCAACAAAACAAAGGAGCACAAGCTCACACGCGACTGTCCGTCAGGACTTCTTCTCTGCTGCCTCTTCTTACTGAATACTGCAATGAACAACAATCAGACAAAAATAGTTCTTTTTTGTTCATGTAAGGATGCAATTGTAAATTTACTTGTTATCTTAATCAAACAGTTAACAGATGGAAATACCAGTGTAGTAACCATAAACAACCTTCTAAAAAATCAATCAACCTCTCACATCTGCATAGACGATGTTACTGTACTGTGACTGATAGTTGAACTGAAAGGCTTAGATGGACATGAAACTCTCCCAGTTGAATCATCAGTACAGACAACTATTTTAGAAAATCTCAGGTACCACAGGTACAAAAGTGTGAAGCCTTAAAATTCTGCTGTGTGTGATAAAACATTCAGCAGTTTAGATAAGTTCACTTTCACATTGTGGATAAAGGTTAGATGAAGCAGAGTAGGGATTTCTGGCACAACTTTACCTACTCGCTTGGAGAAGGGAAAAACTCCAAAACTCCAGGAACACGTGGTATAAAGAACAATTTTATTGTGAGACGAACGGGTTGGATGATCTTAATGAAGGCCAAGTTGTAAAGTTGTTCTTTATACTACAAGTGTTAGATGACTTCAGCAACTATGGTGTTGTGTTTTGTTCCCAGCTGCTACAACAAGGTGTTCTAACTTTGCTACATTTGCACCTGTGACTGGCTTCTTCTCTGTAGTAACAGCCGCTAAGACGATAAAAATGATATGATAATGATAAAAGTAAGAAAAGTAGTAGAAATAATTAAAACTGATAGAAATAGTATAAACCTACTGTATAGCACTATTTATCAAGGAGACACCTCTGTTTCTATGTTAAGGAACATTGAAGATCATTAAAAGGAAACTTTGAAATGGAAATTTACACTGGGGAAAAATACTTCCAGAACCAGCAGTTCCTCCCACTTTGTGACTTTTTATTACAGTTAATGCATCTAATTCCTTGGGATATTTCACCATATTGTGATGTATGGATTGACTACATACAGTATGGCATCCTCAACAACTTGACCCTAAATTAAGATGATTAATTTCTCTTTTTACTAATTCAATTGATTTTTTATAGCTTTAAAAAAAAAGAGACATATATGGATGCTGACGTCATTTGTGTCCATCACAGCTACACACACCCAAGCCCCTACATGTATGCACACTGGCTGTTTCTGAGACATGAGCACAATACTGTGTTGCTTTTTGCTGCAGTGCCATTTCGAGTTCTCCCGCATGGCTGCATGTATTTTTCTAGTTACACCGATCTCATTTATCAAAAGTGACAAGAAGGCGTTTTCATAAGAGCCACCCAGGGTAAAGATCAGCTTATTCAGCTAACTAACAGAAAGAACAGAAAGAAAACACCCTGGCAGTCTTTCCACAGCCCCGTCGCTCTCTTATTAATAACCCCACAGCTAGTTCAGCAGTGGCTCAGCGTCTGCCCAGCTCTGCTTTACGCCTGCCTCCCTCGCTCTCTCTCTTTCTCTCTCTCTCTCTGATAGGCAGGTCTGGATCCTGCTTCCAGGAGGCTCTGTTCAAAAGATTAACAATTTCAGTTGGAAGCAGAAATGACATCATGAAATTGCTTTTCTATTGTCTGGCTAATTAACCTTCTTGCTTAGTGCTCTGAATAGTCTCTTCCTGTAGATTCCTCTTTGGTGTGACAGCAGTACTATGGGATCGCCAAAGAACAGGCACCAGTATTTCAGCACAGACACTTTCCCTAAACCTAAACTTAATTATAACTCATTCGAAAGCCTCGTTCTTAGTCTCTCTCACCCAACCTGGAAAACTCTACAGCCAATTCTATTTGTTATAGTGTACCGGGCTCCTGGCCCATATTCAGAATTTCTAAATAAATTCTCAGAGTTTTTATCAAGTTTAGTCCTTAAAACAGATAAAGTAATTATCGTAGGTGATTTTAATATTCATGTGGACGTTGATAATGATAGCCTTAGTACTGTGTTTATCTCATTATTAGATTCAATTGGCTTCTGTCAGAGTGTACATAAACCCACTCACTGTTTTAACCACACCCTCGACCTTGTTTTGGCTTATGGTATTGGAATTGAACATTTAACAGTCCTTCCACAGAATCCTCTTTTATCGGATCATTATTTAGTAACATTTGAATTCCTATTAGTGGACTACAAGCCAGTAGCCAAAAACTCCTACAGCAGATGTCTATCTGATGGTGCTGTAGCTAAATTTAAAGAAGCGATTCCATCTGCATTTAATTCAATGCCATGTCTCAATATAATGGAGGACTCCTATGCTAACTTTAGTCCATCCCAAATTGATCATCTGGTTGATAGTGCTGCAGGCTCACTGCGAATGACACTTGACTCTATTGCCTCCCTTAAAAAGAAGATAATAAAACAAAAGAGGTTAGCTCCATGGTATAACCACCAAACCCGCAAATTAAAGCAGACAACGCGAAAACTTGAGAGTAAATGGTGTTCCACCAAACTGGAAGAGGCTCGTTTAGTCTGGCAAGATAGTCTTAGAACGTATAGGAAGGCTCTCCGTAATGCCAGAGCAGCCTATTACTCATCATTAATAGAGGAAAATAAGAACAACCCCAGGTTTCTTTTCAGCACTGTAGCCAGGCTGACAGAGAGTCATTGCTCTATTGAGCCATGTATTCCTTTAGCTCTCAGTAGTAACTGCTTCATGAGCTTCTTTAACAATAAAATTCTGAATATTAGAGACAAAATTCATCACCTCCTGCCCTCAATCGGGACCGATTTATCTTCGAATACAGGGATCTTCGGAACAGCGGTAAAACCTGATATATATTTGGACTGCTTTTCTCCCATTGACCTTCACCAACTAACTTCAACGATTTCTTCATCTAAACCATCAACCTGCCTCTTAGACCCTATTCCAACTAGACTGCTTAAAGAAGTTTTACCCTTAGTTAGCACTTTTTTATTAGATACGATCAATCTATCTTTATTAACAGGCCATGTACCACAGTCCTTTAAAGAAACTGTAATTAAACCTCTTCTTAAAAAGCCTAATCTTGATCCAGGGGTTCTAGCCAACTATAGACCGATATCTAACCTTNAAACTAGTCCATGCCTTTGTTACTTCTAGGCTGGATTATTGCAATTCCTTATTATCAGGCTGCTCCAATAAGTCTCTAAAGACTCTCCAGCTGATTCAGAATGCTGCGGCAGGTTTACTTACAAGAACTAGGAAGAGAGATCATATTTCTCCAGTATTAGCTGGTCAGGCACCATCGTATCTTAAAGAGCTCATAGTTCCCTATTACCCTACTAGAACGCTGCGCTCTCAGAATGCAGGGTTACTTGAGGTTCCTAGAGTCTCCAAAAGTAGGATGGGAGCCAGAGCCTTCAGCTATCA
>NTHP01000709.1:90199-105610 GCA_003416845.1 Oplegnathus fasciatus
CCTGCCTGCCTGCCTGCCTGCCTGCCTGTCTGTCTCTCTCTCTCTCTCTCTCTTCTCTGTCCCTCCTCTCTCTCTGTCTCTCTCTCTCAACCCAACCGGTCAAGGCAGATGGCCGCCCACCTAGAGCCGGGCTCTGCTCGAGGTTTCTGCCTCTTAAAAGGAAGTTTTTCCTTGCCACTGTCGCCAAGTGCTTGCTCATGGTGGAAATTGTTTGGTCTCTGTGAATAACATTATTAAGAGTACGGTCCAGACCTGCTCTATATGTAAAGTGTCATGAGATGACTTTTGTTGTGATTTGGCGCTATATAAATAAAATTGAATTGAATCGAATTGAATTGAATAGTGTTATGGTCAAAAATTTGTGTTTAGAACAAAGACTGTAGAAAAACATTGATATAACATCCATAGGTAGCAGGTGAAGGGATGTTTCCAAGCTTGGATTCGGGTTTGAGTAAACGTTATAACAACTTGGGTTTTATTTTTGAAGCTCTGGACATCAGTTGATAACATTTGTCACTGAAGTAATTGTTGAGATCTCAGAAAACAGTGACATCTGTAAAAATATGATGCCTATCAGACAGGTTATAAATAAACCCTCAGGTTAGTCAAACGTATTTGAAAAGAAAACAAATGTGAACAGTAAAACTATGACCCAAACTGCCTGTTGTAAGCATCCATCACAGTTTATAGACCCACTTCCTGCTTCACCTTTAACCTACTGTACTTGGCGTCGTTGTCCTGACAAGTCATAGTTTTCAGTCACGTGACTGGTGTGGAGCCCTGGAGGTCAAAACACCGGCAGCCAACACTGGACACTCCATAGAACTGCAGCACAGGCCTGTCAATTTTCCATCTGTTTGAGCTCCCCTGCCCTGCACATGCGCAAACTCGGAGCGGACGCAATGGTGGACTAAACAACCACTGAACAACCAAGCAACAACGACAAACACAAGTAAACAGAAGAAGACCAATGAAGAAAAGCAAGCTAAAAAGAAAGAATTAGATTGAGCGACGCTGCAGGGAGGGGCTTTGGAGGCGAGCTGGAGCACAGCAGAGAGAGAGGGGGAGGGACTTGGAAGTTGTACTTGTTCAAATTTTCAAGCAAAGTCCACAAATATGAAAGAGCCTCTCCTGCTCATGTAATGCATCAGAAGCCTCTAACCTCCCTCTCTGCACTATAGATCACATTGCAACAGATTACTGGCCTTCATGGTCAAGCCCCTCCAGGGACAATACTGAGAGAGATAACAGGCTCCAATAAGAGGAGTCTCTTCAAATGCCAGGGCAGTTGAGTGGAGGGCAACACATACCATGGACTGCATGAAGCAACAAGTAAGATATAGAAACTTGGAGAACATCAGGTTTCAAAAACTCATTAATCGAAAACCACAGTACTACATAGATTTAATCAAAGACTTAGAACTTTAAAAGCTGAGATACCACAAATTCTCAAATAAAAAATCTCAAATTAGTTTCTCACAACCTTTTGCTTCTCTTTCTAACAGATGAAGAAATAACAAAAACAACAGAAATGTTATTTAATCACTAATTAATTCCAATCACTTCTACTTTGCTGTTTTTTAGATCTTTGTTAAGCTCAACACTTTGCAGATGTTTTACACTGAAAGCCGACCAGGAAAACAGGGGATTACACTCTTTGATCTGCTGGAAGAATAACCAATTCTGTTTTCATTCAAACAGAACAGTTTGAGAACCACCTAAAACCAAGTTGACTGGCCCGCACTTTTCTTTGAGGCAGATAATCAAACTAAGTACAACGTGCATAGTTACTGTAGAGTTATGAATATTCTGTAGCTGTGAGTATGGCTCCAATTCAGGCACTGCCAAACTCACTTCTATTTTCACTTTTAATGTTTCTATCATACAATATTCATTCTCTTCTTAACAAGACACCTACTCAGGGTAAGTACTGGGTACATTACAGTTCAGTTTGTACATGTTGTTTCTGGGAAGGGAAACATATGTTATCATAATTAAGCTGATGAAACACACAGTTATATGTCCCACAATCCCCAGCAGCTCAACAAAGACAAAACCAAAATGATTTTTATTGGTGTTAAAACTCCCCTTGGAAAGTACGACACACGTAAGAAATCTGGGTGTCATGGTTGATTCTGATCTTTATTTCCAGAGCCACTTCACAAACATAACAAAAAATGTGCATTTCCATCTTAAAATCTATCCAAAGTAACAGGCTTCTTGTCTCAGGCTGATGCAGAAAAACCTGTACATATATCTCTTGTTGGTTGGACTACTGCAATGCCCTCCTCGCTGTTCTATCTAAAACTACTGTGGGCTGTTACAGCTAATATAACATGCTGCCAGAAAAGAAAGGACAAATTTATCACATTATTCCTGTTCTCAGCAATCTTTGCATTGGCTTGTGGTGAATTTCATAATTGATTAAAACATTTTACTTCTTACTGTAAAGCCCCACACATTCTTGCTCCACCGTACCTCTCTGACCTACTTAGACAACATGAAACTATCAGACCTCTAAGGTCTTCTGGGTCAGTCTTTTTGGTTAGTCCAAGGTTTAAATCTAAAGTTGGTGAAGAGGCCTTTGGTTTTTATAACCTTAGCTCCTGGAATTGCCAGATTGCATTAGATGTGCTCCACTGTTCAAGCAGACTAAAAACATTTCTTTTCTCCTGTGCGTTTGAATAATTTAATTGTTGTGTTTTCTGTGAAGCACACTGCATCACTCCAACAAACAAATGTGCTATACAGTATAGATACTGTACAGTTTTTTTTGCTTACCCTTATTATTAATGGATAAGCGATGGAGGATGAGGGCAACTATTCGTTGTCACAAAACTTTTAAACACAACATTAAAAGCGAAAAAATCATGTTGAACCAGTGGACAGTGTAACTATTCTAGTATTGCCACATAAAATGTGACTGTTACAGTAGCATCAGCTAGCTATATATAGCAGAATGCAGTATTGGTTAAAAAAAGGACCATTCTTGAACTAGACAGTTAGGTTTGACGCTCGATATTGCTCAATCATTGCGAGTAACTCTGGATAAGGTAAGACATTACTTTATTCATCCGGAGGGACATTGTTGTGCAGCAGTTGCAATACAAAGTAGGAAAAAGTGAAAATATAAACAAATAACAAAATAGTATAAAGATTATCAGTAAGGTGCAAAAACAAATGTACACAATGTCAGAAACGTAACAAGTTAGGTGTCATATATATATAAGTATTGACTGGTTAACTAGAGCCGCATTTCGACCCAAAGTAGTCGGAACTTTTAGTCCCAGGAATCTTTTTCAAGGAACTAAAAAGGTTCCTGCAGCCCATTGTTGTCAGCATTTCCACCGTGGTCTAAAGACCCGTGAAGATTAGGCAAATTAGTCAGCTGACGTATGAGAAAGCGACAGCTGTTTTTACACATCATTTTTGTGCGCGACTATCTGACAAACTGTTCCACTCCAGTCCAATAGGTGGCGGTAATGCAGAAGACTATACAACAACAACAACGTCATATAAAGCGACAGACAGGCAGCGTTATTTGTGTGACACTGCAACAACAGGACACTGCAACACCAGAAAACTATAATTCATCCATTCAGTAAGCATGGAGGATATTCAAGTCGTGCTGCTGTTGATCGTGATTTACTGCTTTGCAAATGGGGTCATTGAGTCAACGCTGGAAAAGAGACGAGCAGTAGTAGCAAAGCGGATTCAAAACGCCCGAAATGCTAGGCTAAAAGCAAGCAAATGGATTTTACGAGCTATTGCGGAGATTGACCGTGAGATGGTTGAGACGGACTCGCACCATCGGGCACAAAGAACAAGAATGGTAAGAAGTTATTACATCAAGTAAATCACAATTGTGAATAATGTTATTGTAGAATACATCGACTTATTTTTGGCACCTTTGTGTGTGTTTCAGATATGCGAGTACTACAGAATGCGTCGTGTTTCGCCATCCATTTAGGTACACAATAGAGCAACGGAGTGGTGGGAAACCGTGGTTCCAACTTTCACCGAGGCCCAGTGGATAAAGATTTTTCGGATGTCTAAGGACACATTTCTGTACTTCTGCCATCGATTGCAGCCACAACTGGGGAGACGTGACACAAACTACCGCTACTGTGTACCAGTTCAAAAAAGAATCGCCATTGCACTGTGGAAGCTTGCGACCACCTCAGAGTACAGGAGCATCTCTCATTTATTTGGAGTCGGCATTACTACGGTGTGTCACTGTGTACACAATTTCTGCTCCACTGTTGAGAAGGTACTCATGGCAGAAGTTACTCAGTTACCAAACAAACGGAGCCGCTTCTGTTATTGTGGTCCTTAATTTTCTTGTAGTCCTGTTTCAGTTTTTTTGAGTTTCTCCCAGCACTGTTTCGCGGTGTGAACAATGTTCAGCTCGCTTAACCTGCTGGAGATTTTCACGTACACCTTATCATGGCGGATCGCCGTCTCCAATTCCCGTTGGATTTCCTCGTCAGCATAAATGCTGAGTAAGGCCTGGACTTCGTCGTTGCTCCATCTATCGTAGACCACTTCCAAGTCTGAACATCAGCTAGATGACAAAACTGTAAAATGTAAATTACAAGTTCAATAGGGCTTTGTGTCCACAACATAGCCTGAATACCTATTACTGTACAGACTGAACAGTACTCTCTAGTTTCTGAATTTGTGAACAGACCTGCAGTGCTGAAGCCACAAACACACTCACACTCACCCTTGTGTCCACACACAAAACACAAACTTTAGCTCTACACTCATCATATCACCTTCCTTTGATATTCTTTACTCTGCTTCTCACTGTTTATGATGTGTCCTGCATCGCTCTGCTGTCAAGAAGAGACTCACTTGCTCTTTAAACTATAAGCGAGTCATAACACATATACATTATGCATGCAGCTCAGCTCATACATCTCAGCTTCCGGACTCTGAGGCCAATCACAAGGAGTCCGAGAGAGCACAGTGAACTGTGTTTGTGGAATTATCTTCCAAACACAAAGCAGTAACTGTAGTTAACCCATTTGCCTGCCATCATCACTCTCTTACTCTCCTCCACCACCCACAGAGCTGTCCCACTATGAACACACAGCCATACAATAACTGCTTTTAATCAAAGGATGAAAAAGCAAGTTTCAGCCAAAGTAAACACTTCTTTTTACTTTTTTCATGTAACAACAAACCAATTCACCACTGTTCCACCAGTCTACAGACAAACTAATATTTACCTCCAGCTGCTGAAAAAAAATCTGAGAAACCCTCGCTCCATTAGTTTCAACACAAAGAAATACTATGTCCACTGTGCAGTCTTAGAGTCTCATGTCATTAAGTGGTAATATTTAACCAATAACAAGCTTAAACATGCAATTATGCCAAATATATTTCATGAAGGCATCAGGAAATGTGTTATATTACTCAGCAGTACTGCATTAAAAATAAAAGCAGTATGTGGGATGGAAAAACTAATACAATTTTCAAAATGCGTTCTACTAGTTTACTTATTTGATCAATTTATTGGCTATTCCTATAACCCTATCACCAGACAAGAACATCGCCAGACTAGAACCTTAAATCATGTCAAGGTCTCGCTTTCGTCAGTATCTGTGCAATGAAACTATGGAATGGTTAGGGTTAGGGAAAGACTGTGATTATGGTTAATAAAAAAGTGAACATTAATTGCAGTCTGTGATGGGACTTTAACTCCAGACCCTTACTTTCCACCTTGCAACATACAAGATACACCATTTCCTGCATTGGTACTAAATGCTGGCATTGGATGGAAATTCTGAGGTGCGAAACTGCCCAATATGAATATAATTCTTACGATACTGGGCTGTTCTTATAACATCCCTATAGCAGTGGTTCTCAAACTGCGTGAGTGGTTGCAGAGGGGGAACACATGAGCAAAACATGTATGGCGGAACTTAAATGAATTTATTCAGACAACTAAATGTGTGTAAGCTGGACAGATTTTGACAGGTGAATGACTTTAGTTGTATCAGTTCCCAGATAACACTGGTTGTTTTGAGATTTTTTTTGCTTCACAAATCACTTGTTGCTGTCACTTGAACTTGTTGCTGACTGTTTAAATAACCATGAAATACTTGGTAGGGGGTTAGTGAACGCTATGTCAAAATTCCATGAAACCTATGGCTGATACATACAGCATGTTACATCTTAAATGGATGAATATTGACTGAAATACAAGGTAAACCATCGTTTTTTTCAATATTTCAACTGGGTTTTTGTAATGGAGGAAATCAACACATACAGCTAAAAACTACAGGTTCTAAGCTTCATTTTGATCTCCGCACACTGCCTGCTTTGCGCTGACTCGGTGGGGCGACTACAGAATATAGCGATCATAATGTGTCGTAAATGAAACGACTAGTTAGTGAAATCAAAGTCCTATGTTGCAAACAGAATGGGCATTTTTATCTTGTGGTCATCCACAATGATATGAATTGATCTGAAGAAACATAATGGCTGACGCACAGACATGTCAATCATGGCTTTTTCCCCCCCGAGTAATAGCGAGCAACTGACAGCATCAGTCATTTATTCCAACACCTAAAATGTTTCCTAAGTGTGACAGTTACAGGAGAACACTGACTTTACACATCTGTCTGTTTGAGGAGTACTATTCAATATGTGAAAATAGTTGTATAAAGCCCTTTGTGTCTCCAGAGGGAGCTGTGTGAAGTCTGATAAATGTCTTAAAGTGATGTGAAGTGATTTGAGTCAGTGTCGGTTGGGACTGAAGACTACAAGTTTGAAAATGAAAAAAATCTGGGCGTGCTCCAGGCTACTTTAGCCACTACTGGCATAACAGCCCCGAATCACTGACCGAACTGTCAGAGGTCGAGTTGCATTGTGGGTAATGTCGGCACAAGTTTTTGGAAGGAGAATGTGTGGAATAAAAAAAGACAAGATCACTTGTTCTGCTACATCTGCTACATTCTTCTGCATCTCAGGGCCTGCTCAGTTTTTGCTCAGTTGTCATGGAGGTAACTCAGTTGTTATCATGCATGTGATCATGTGTGTTTTCCAAAGGACCAGTGTTTTTTGGACAAGGACCTCCTGTCAGGAAATGGGACACAGTTTTAGTCCACATAAAGGCAAATATATAAGAACATGATGATGATCTGAATGCAGCAGCAGGCATTACCTTTAGCCTTGCTGAACAGAAATTGTTTATCCTTATTTTCTATTTAATCCTTCTTCAGTTGTCTAACAGAAACAAAACAATGTCGATGTCAACATATTTGATCAGTTTTAATGAAACATACAATAGTATAAAGTTGAAATGAAATTCAACGAGAAAAACAGTCTCAGAAGGGAAAATGGACATGATGAGGGGTCGCAAGCAAGGCTGGATTACCGACCGGGCAACTAATGTGGGGTCCTAGATTGTCACAGGCTCCAAAAGCCACATGTTCAAAGTAAATTATGTTTTGGCAATTTGATACATTTTGGGAGAAATACATAGTTTATGTACACAATGGACTGACGGTTGCAGGGGCTGTGGGGTCAAAAGGGGCCCAACAGCACATATTTTGCTAATATATGAATCCGGCCATGGTCATACTGTAAGTACTTATCTTCATATTAAGGAGTCGCAAAAAAAAAACATGACAACCTCTGATGACATGTATTATCACATGACATAACTTGGCCACAAAGTAGTAGTTTCTCACTTCTCTTCTGTACAGTTTTCCCAGATGGGATTTAAACCAGCAACTCTCCACTTTCACTCTACCCATGAGGTTTTCTACCACCTAGGAGTACAAAGATCCACAGGAGGACATGCAGAGAAAGACAAACAGACCATTTATCACCTTTGAAAACAGAAGTGATTATAGCATGATGGGTAGAGATTGGTATGGCAGTCACGGCAGCGAAGATGATGACAATGATTATGATTGTAGTCTTACTGCTGCTAACAAATTAAGTAATTCTATGTGGCTTTCACCCACTGCTGTGCTATTTCAGCCCAGGTTGTAATAACACTGCAACCACGGAACCATGAGGGGAAAAAGCCTACAGTTTTGATCAAAGTGTTGATGTGTGGCTTTGAAACATTAAGGCTAAACCTTTCATGGGATTTATTATTATCACAGTTACTGGCAGATAATGCAGTAATTAGTTCGGTGCTGTCAATGAACCAACAGGGTTTTCTAGATCATTCTGAGACGAAGGAAATTCTTTACAGGGATCCTGTCTTTTGTAGACCATGAACATAGCAAAACAGCTGACCCACTTTTACACTGTTTAGTGTTTGTTGAGTTTGCTTTTGTTAAGATGCTTCACAGGACGTTCAAGGGGAGTATTCATGCCCCAGACTGTGGCTGCTTACTGTAAAAGAAAGGGATTAATTATCTTATAAAATGTATTGACAGATCACAGGGTAATCTTGAGGTAATGAGAGCAATTAAAGCAAAATGAAATATTAATAAGGATGGATACTTTGCCCAGTCAATACAAGTCCCATAAAGTGCTCTTTCTCCTGAGGGGGAACTAACTATGGCCTCTCTGAATGCAGTTTACATAAGGCGAAAGAGAGAGATTCAAAAAGGCATAAACTGTCTGGAGCATACACTGCTCCTTCGTCAGATAATTTATGTGTTGCTCCCCACTGTCAAATAAGTCATTGGTGTAATAAAAAGTTGTGTGTGACCAGGGGATATAGTTAGCTATGGAGGCATCGACTGCTTGGGGATAAAATGCCATTATATTGTTCATTTCAAACCTCCACTTATAATGATAAAGACATGTTCTGGGCCAAGCTCAGTAGTACAAAGCAGAGACAGAAAGTGAAGAGCTGTAGATACACACAGTAAAGCAGGAAAACACACACTGGCAGTGTGTACTGTCTCCACATACTCAGATTCCCATCCAAAGCTTTTACTTTAAGTCAGCAGTGAAAGAAAACTCTACATTAATTTTGCATTTTTGTTAGCCTCAGCAGACAAAAATGATGGCAAGTCTTGTCACATTACAGCAATGTGGATTTTGGTTTGAATTCTTCTTCTGTTCCAAACAGTAACACTAGAGCAGCCATGGTTGAGTTAGTACTTTTGTAGCTGGCATACAATTTAGAATATACTGTATCATCAGTTTTTTTTCTTGAAAACACACCAAACTGAAGTCCAAGTGAAACCACCATCCATTTTTGTATCCAAAAAACCTGTCAAAACATTTTCCTATTACTAAAACGAAGGTATTTACATCAAGATAAATCTGAATTCCTCCTATACTCTGGGTGGGCCAGTCTATGTTTGATTGACAGCTGAGCAGGCAGGGGCACAGAGACACAGTGATTCTAATGTGTGTTGCGACTCAAAGTTTGTGTTGTGTGTCATGCTGCTGTCTGGCTGCTAGTCAGGCACTAATAAAAGTGAGAGTGAGAGTTAAAGCTTTAAGAGTCTTGGCGACGTAGTGACTACTCAAAGGGCTAATTGGTGAACTATTAGGCAATGATTCACCTGTTTTTGTGCATAAAAAAGTGGAAATGCTGGAATATTCCAGAAAACTTTTTTACGCTTGGCTGATGTGGAAAGGTTGGTGTATTGATAAAAACAAAATGTGACACAGCACAATTTACTTATTAGCTTAATAAATAAAGAAAGAATAAATCCTGATGTACATGAAGCATGTGACTTAAATATCACTCAGGGAAGTGCAACGCTGCTAAAATGCTATGATAGCTCCCTCTGTTCCGGACTCTACTGCTCTCCGTTCCCTTAAAGGTCAGTACTGTCAAAACAGGCTGCTTGTGTTGCAAATATGCATGTCAATGTCCACCAAAGTTGAACTGAGTTGAGACAAAAGAATCCCGTAGATTTACCTCCCTGCACACCCACATGAACAAATCCACTGATCGTGCTGATTCCATTGAAAAAAAATTGTGATTTTATGTGCTGGTATGATAGGCCTTTACGCAAATACAGTTTACAATAAATATACTTGATTGGTCAGCCATCACTGGGTCAAAATTTCAATTTGTCCATAAATCAAATACTTGCAAAACTGATAACATTCCCATCAGCCTCAGCTGTACTCTGTGTTTGGTGCTAATTAGCAAATGTTAACATGCTAACACACAAGACCAACCTAAATAGCAAACATTTCTAACACCTACAGATCATCAGCATGTTACTGTGAGAATGTTAGCATGCTGATGTTAGCATTTTGCTCACTTGGCTGCTCAGCTACCCGATGGTGTGTTTTCTGCTTCATTGAAAGATCATTTTATAATTGAAGATCTATGCAGTGCAAAAAAGAAAAAAGTGGTGATGTGTGAACAGAATGAGATGTGTTATCTTGGACGGCCTGTTAATACACAGGCGATGAGCTGCTGGCTGGCTGTCGGACTTAATCAGCTGTGTGTGCTGAATCCATCACTCCTGGCACCAGTTGTGTTAGACAACTGAGGTGGACCGGGACCCAGTTCACAATGTTTGATGTTGTTGCCATTTTCTCAGCTGGACATTATTCTGCAGTTTTCAGAGTTTGCAGCTCTGTCTGTAAAATGTGTTATGTTCTTTTTTCTCGCGTAACACATTTCTCAAATGGAATTTCAGCTTGCAGAACATTAAAAAAAGCTATGTTTTTGAAATTCAGTAGTGTTTTCTGAATCATGAGAGCACCTAGTTTATGTGTGCCTGCAAGAGGAACATGGTATTTGAGACGCGCACACAAAACACAGAAGCTCAACAGAAAGAAATGAGTGAAAGCAAAAAATGCAGTGATGTTTAGACAACTGGGAGATGAGAGTATTAGTGACAGCATTAAACTACCTGTCTAAAACACGCTGAGACTGATTCTCCCTCTGAGCTTGGCTTTCTGACCCTTTGACTGCATGTAGTGATCTGAAAGTACTGCAGCCTGATGGATGTTTAAATGAGTTCTAAATGAGAGGCTTTGTTGCAGCTCAATACAACTCTGCAGTGTGTAAACTTTACAAAACCACAGTGTAGAACAACGCTAATCTCAACATTTTAAGGTAATACAGCTAACACATATAGGCCTCAAATTTCAGTTTACCACTGAGATCCATCATCTGCTGATAAAGAAACACTCGCTCCGTCAGCTGAGAATAAGGAAATGTGTCCAGTATGCTGTGAAAAACTGAAGCAATATGCAATTGAAAAAAACATATAACACTAGTTCACTTCAAGCCCTGTATAATAATATCCCTGGAGAGACTTAGAACCAGGGGTGTCATGCAAGCCAAAATTCTGGGGGGGGGGGNCACAAATAGAACAGAAAAGACTATATCCACAATGCCAATTAATTTAGAGAACATAAATAATAAAGCCACCTGTCAACATGGTAACAGCTGTATTTTCAAACAGAATGCACAGGAAGCAGCATGAGTACAGATGACATCACATAGCAGTGTCTGCTCCATTGCCAATAAAAGCTTAGACTGAGCAGCAGTAACCAAACTGCTCAGCCTTGGTTGCAACAACTGGATTGTGGGATGGCTACTAACTTTAGCTGGTACTAGCCAAATATCTTGCAAAGCAAACTATTCCATATATTTCTCAAATGAAATGAAGTGTGTAGAATTAATTGCATTTTATTTTCACACATTTGAAAAGGGGATTGATGCCCTGCTGACCACTTCAGCAACACACCGTTAAGCTTCTACATCTCCTCCAGCGTTGATGTGCAACAGAGTGCTGTTTGTGTGTACCTACAACTTTTGGAAGAAACCAATATCATAGGAAAAGGGGGTGTGTGACTTTTTGAGGTGTGATATGTGACATAATTAGAAGAATACGTTTGACTCATAATATAAAATGATCATAACTACATATTATAATAAATAGTAATAAAATAAAATAAAATAAAAGTATAAAAAATCCAGACATCAGAACGTGCACGTGCCCCACCAGCTTGAATGGGCATGACGCCTCTGCTTAGAACATATCCAGTTGGTTCGGTTACAAGGAGCTTAACATCCTTTGTATTATTGTATGTAGCATCAGTATATTTTAAAATATTCCGAAAATATGGGATGCCATATGATATGCCAAAAATGGGATCCACAATCTCCCAGGACCTAAAGTGGGCGTCCAACATTAACACAGTCATCAAAAAGGCCCAGCAGAGGATGCACTTCCTGCGCCAACTCAGGAAGTTCAACCTGCCTCAGGAGCTGCTGATCTAGTTCTACACGGCCGGCAGCCGGTGTCCAATCCCTCCACGTCACCTCAGTGTTTCCTCCCATGTTGAGGCAGATGCATAGATGGAAGCAGAGATGGTCATACTTGTCTATGTGGTCGGGGTCGTAGCTGGCATTTGTCCTCTCCACCTTTTCCTCCATGTTTACTCCGATGTTTACATTTGAAAACCTCGACCAGCCAGGCAGCAGAGTCGGCAGAAGGAGAGTCCACAAAGCTGTGAGTCGACCAAATCCCTATCCTGATGAGTGACTTGTAGTCACACGCCATCATTGTCCAATATTATTCACAAAAGGTACACCTAATATTTGTAAAAATAAACGTAAAGAGAATAGATTGGCATAATTTTATCAGAGCTAACAGAGAGGCGACTGGAGAGGTCTGCGCCTTGTAGAATGATAATGATCCATTACGATTATTCATAATCATAATCATAATGGTTTATTACAACTTGGGTCTTATTTTCATACCTTGTCCATTATTCCTATTAGTCATAATAACATTAATCAGCAATAAAAACACTTCCTGCAAAGATGTTTCATCTTAAAAGCTTTCCAGCAACTCCAGGGGCATAATCCCTCCTGTTCCTAGTAGGCTTTTAATTTGAAAGATCTTCAGGAAGTGTTGAGCTTCATTGATTGTTGAGTTTCATTGTTTACATTTTTTGTCTTATCTTATTTAAAAAACAGTATGTGTTATGATTTAATAAATCTTTTCATCATCTCTTCAATCATTGGCTATTTTTTGATTTAAAAATGTACCACTCTAATCATAAACACTTACAGCTGTTTATAGTTCTACTATAAATCTTACTCTGCACTGTGTGTATTACTGGTAATTGTTACATATACATAAATATTCCTGTAAAATCTAGAATAGAATTTAAAATCCTTCTCCCCACCTACAAAGCCCTTAATGGTCAGGCACCATCGTATCTGAAAGAGCTCATAGTTCCCTATTACCCCACTAGAACGCTGCGCTCTCAGAATGCAGGGTTACTTGAGGTTCCTAGAGTCTCCAAAAGTAGGATGGGAGCCAGAGCCTTCAGCTATCAAGCTCCTCTTCTGTGGAATCAGATCCCAGTTTGGGTTCGGGGGGCCCCACATTTAAGAGTAGGCTTAAAATTTTCCTCTTTGATAAAGCTTATAATTAGGGCTGGCTCAGGTGAGCCCTGAACCATCCCTTAGTTATGCTGCTATAGGCCTAGACTGCCGGGAGATTTCCCATGATGCACTGAGCTCCTCTCTTCTCCTCTCCCTCTCCTTCTGTACTCATTCATGTCCCATTAATGCATGTTACTAACTTTATATCTTCCCCGGAGTTTCTGTGCTTTCTCGTCTCGCAGGTTCCTGTGGATCGTTGTTGCAGACTGCCTGCCGCCGTNTATTATTATTATTATTATTATTACTCATATTTCTATTACTAGCCATATTTCTATTATTGGTCGTATTACTATTGTTAGTCATATTTCTATTATTAGTCATTTTTCCATTGTTATTAATGTTATTATAATAATAGCTGTTATTGCTATTATTAGTTATATTTCTATTGTTATGATAGTTGTTGCTGCATTCCTGTCTGTCTGTTTGTCTGTCTGTCTCTGTCTCTGTCTCTGTCTCTCTCTCTCTCAACCCAACCGGTCAAGGCAGATGGCCGCCCACCTAGAGCCCAGCTCTGCTCGAGGTTTCTGCCTCTTAAAGCAAGCACTTGCCACTGTCAGTGCTTGCTCATGGTGGGAAGTGTTGGGTCTCTGTAAATAACATTATTAAGAGTACGGTCTAGACCTGCTCTATATGTAAAGTGTCATGAGATGACTTTTGTTGTGATTTGGCGCTATATAAATAAAATTGAATTGAATTGAAAATTGAATATATATGTGTCTGATAAATGTAATGTATCAGCGAGGGCTGATACATTACTATTCGGATATTAATTTGTTGGGTATTCGTTAGGTATTCAATTTTCAATTTTGGGATTCAGATATTCGTTTTTTTAAGGTGTGTTGATTGATTCACGACGTCAACTTGTGTTACATGTGTTACCAGCTGAGCCTTCCCCTTTAAGGAAGGTGGCCTTGTGGGTGATGTATGCGTGTGACGTAGTGTGGCAGGTTTGTGACAGGGAGTCTCTCCTGTGTGTAGAAAAAGTACCTGTATGTGCAGCAGACACCTTGAAGCTTTCATGGGTTGTTAAGTTACAGTAGTCAGCAGAAAGTGTCCGGATAAGCTCAGGTTCAAGTGGATGTAGTAGTAGTAGTAGTGTAGTAGTGGGAAGCTAACATGACAACATGCTAACATTTGCTAATCAGCACTAAACACAAAGTACAGCTGAGGCTGATGAGAATATAATTAGTTTTGCAGGTATTTGGTCATAAAACAAGTATTCAACAAATTGAAATTTTGACCTGATGATGGTGCTTTGAAAAGTCAACCACAGTTATTACAGTTCATCCTGATAGATTCTCATGAAAATTTGTAATGCCCCCTAGAATCTGTACAAAATCTTATCAGAATCTATCCAATAGCTGTGGACCAAAGTGGCCCAGTGATCAACTCACAGATCAACACTGACATCCCTGGAGCCATTGCTAAAAAGAGAAACTCAGTTGTACTGATGGAATTAGTTCTGTTGAAATTTACATTATGCCAAATTTGTCATGTGAGTACAAATAAAAAAATGTAGTTGTGCCATAGGGGAGTATATAATAATTTAATCCATGATATATAGCTTACACTATACATTCAATAAGGGTATGACATTAATAGTCACTCTACTCAGTAGAAGTCAGTATTTTTCAGTTTTTTGAACAAACTGAAAATTAACTAATACTCTGAAAAACTGAAATACTCATAGACTCATAGTACCGTTCTCTGTTCCTCATATGTGAAGTATTTGTGTGTATACCATATAAGTGCCAACCAAATGCTTTCTCTATCCTGTTTCTTTTCTCCCTCTCCATTTACTTCCCCCCCTTTTCCCCTCCCATTCACACCCAGCTCTCTCAGTATCAGCTCCTTGGACATGGACATTAATATTTTCTGTGCTGCTGTGATTGCAGAGCTTTCAGACAGGACAAATTCCTGTTCATTAGTTATACTTTCACTTACACAGACATTTTGCTGGCGCCTTTGTCCAAAGGGACCAGGGGTGGAGCAGCGATTTTAGAAGTGTGGGGGTTCTACAGTAGTGGTGGGACATGAGCACCCCCCCCCCC
>NTHP01000709.1:108406-164824 GCA_003416845.1 Oplegnathus fasciatus
CCCCGCCTTTGGCCCCCATTCCAGTCTCCACAACATGCCAAATGAATGCCATACATTTCTACATTTTCTTCACCACCATATACAAATAATATTGAGTTCAAAATGTACATTGTTGCATCACGCCGTTCAGCCCAAGATACCATATTCACCAGCATTCAACATATCTTCATATTAAGCATTGACTTCAGACTTTTTGTCTGTTAAAAAACATGCTTTTCACAAAAATATAAAGAATAAGACTTTAATGATCATTTACTTATCTCACCCCTGATACACTACAAGATGAAAAAATTAAAACAATTTTGGTAACCCTTTCTACGAAGGTCATGTCTGTAGTGCATTATAATACATTCATAAGACATTATAATGCATTTATAAGGCTTTATAAATCTCTTTAAAATGTTTATAATCATGCGTGACAACTTATAACAAGGTTTATGAATTATTATAAGTGGTGGACATAATGTATTATAAGTTCGGCATTCATAATGCTTTGCACCTCCATGCCAAAGTGACAACAGTGTTTGAAAGAAGAATCTGAGTCCTGGGTTACTCAGCACATTATAACTACCATAACTTTAGCCAGTTATAAACACACATAGAGAACTGCTCTAATGTATCGTAACAGATTATATATTCTAAGGTTCTGAAATGGAATAATGTCTTATATACATCAATAATATGCTATAGCATAGCTTTAAGTAAAGTGACAGGACTGTATAAGGTTATAATTGTATGATACTATAACACAATTATGAGGCCATGTCAAGTCTTTATTTTCCAAAACACGCTTCACATTTTAATTAAAACAGAAAATGGCACCATCACACTAAATACAGTGGCCAATGGTACAAGACTGGGGTAGTGTTGGGCAATCTCCCAGGACAGGTGTGAATGAAAGAGTGAAGCAGGGTGTTGCTGTAAGTGAGCATGTGAGCTCAGCCAACCTACACTGGGTAAATAAAAGTTCAAATAAAAAATAACAGAGAGTCTCTTTATGTGTCTTCTATGTGTTTCTATAACTGGCAAAATACTGTTGTCACTTTGACATGGAGGTATAAAGCATTATGAATGCTGAACTTATAATACATTATGTCCACCACTTATAATACTTTATAAACCTGGTTATAAGTTGCCATGCATGATTATAAACACTTATAAAGAATTTTATAAAGCCTTATAAATGCATTAAGTCAAGTAAGTGAGTGAAATCATCTGCTTACGTGGTTGACGCGCTATTAGGCCTACCATCTGGTAATAACCCTGCCTACATTTAACAGTACTGTCTGTGGTGGAAACGCAAAACAGATCCAGGGTTTAGGTACTTTCGGGTAAGGGTACTCTATACTATAGCAAAGGTACTATACCGAAGTGTTAAGTGGAAATGCGACTTAAGACACCATAAGCCCCCATGGGAACTGTTCAAGTGGGAGCCCGAATGGGCCGCATCACCTTGGACATCATGGGACCACTGAACGAGACAGAGCGCAACAACCGTTATGTGCTCGTGTTACAGTTACAGTTTCCCCTATTCAGTGACCAAGCTGATATATCTATTTAAAGCAACTACATATAACTTTTTTTACATTTTTACATGTAACATTTTGTGTTGATTTTGTTGGCCCCTCTAGACAAAAGCGATAGTGTTTCACCAAAGCGGTAGTGTTTCAGCAACTTATTTTTAATACTGTTAATACTGCAGGATGCACAGCAATGAGGTAATGTATCTATTTGTGTCTATGTAAGATTAATAACTGTAATATGACGATGGTGAAGGTTAGGTTACATGTTTCCTCCACCTCACTCCCCGCCGCGAGGAGACTACTTCACAGGGAGGAGAGTGGCGGCAGATATGGAGACAGACGTTCAGTTAACGGCTGCAGCACCGGGGGTCTGATCCCAGACTGCCCTGACTCCAAGCCAGATCAACAAACATTCTGTTGCTGCTGTTACACAGGTTAGACCCAGCACTGCCACTGGCCAACAGCCTCAGTTATCTGCTGAATAACCGACCAAGGTTGACTCATGTTTTCGTCTGTGCTCTATCACTGTCCCTTTTAGCTTTTTTTTGTTCCTCTGTCAATTCTTTTCTTTTTCTCTTTGCTGACCCTGCCCCAGTATCAGCCATTACCACAAAATTTAACGTCAAAAATAAAATTCTCTAAAGAAAAATCTCCTCCTGCTTCCTCTGAACTGGCTAACATACTACTCACTGCCAAATGTAAACACAGGCTTTTCTGGTCTGCATACGGAAAAATTGTCTGATTTCGCAGAAAAATCCAACCCGGGCACAGGAACAAAGAATAACTACTAGAAACTAATAGAAATAGCCAATCTTCTTGCTGTTGGTCTTGTTTACTTATGTAGGTCATATTGAGGCATCAATATTAAATTGAGAATGTTTTGTAACCAAAAATTCCATGTAGTGGGTTTAAATCACGACTATTTCTCCACTGACATCTTCAACTGATTAGTCTGACTAGTCGAAAACTGAGACTGTCTAGCACTGTGAAAAGTGCAATGCTAAAGCCACTTTGACAACTTAGGCACTAAATAGTGTGGTCCTTATTCCTCTGCTAACAAAACAGTGTCTGTCCTTGGCTTGTAATCTACAGTTACCAGCACAGGTTTGTTTACACTGTGTCTCTGTGACCTTGTCAATCAACACGTACACCGCCCACCAACTCAGAGGCTTGGAGAGTAAAGGAGCATTCTGATCTGGTCCGATGTCCTTTTTTTCTTCCTCAGTGATGAGAATATAAATAATAAGTGTTGGTCATTTTAACAATGGTTTTTGTTTGCAGAAGGAAGGAGGTGATTGATTGTGACTGTGATTTTTGTTGGACTCAGAAAGAAATCCAACCCCATCACATACACACAAACGTACTTTCATGTGTGCAACAACTGTTATGTACTTGTGATACAGGACTATTTTATAAAATGGGTGGAAGCCTTCACCCTACCCAATGACCAGGCTGTAACTGTGGCTAAAGTGCTCGCCTCAGAGGGGGTTTTATAAAGGGGAGGGGGAACAAATCTCCCCTGTGCTTCCTGACCACAATCTGGAAGCTGAAGTAGGAACAGCTAACAAAGTGTTTATGAACCTTTGGCTTTGCATTTTTTACACTTTGCCCACCTTCCCTTTCTGAATTTTGTATTGTGGTTAGAGTCAGCATTAGATGATAACGGTGAAAACTGAACATTTCTGTGTTCATTCTATGAATGCAACATAAAGAGCCCTTCATAATTTCATAAAACCAAAAATGATGCTCACAAGGATGTACTTATTCCACTGTAGTTAATTAAATTATACTGTAGAACAAAACACTTGAATATGCCTTGAATGCCTTCAAGTGTGCCAAATTCAAATCCCAGTTGAGTAAACAAACATTTTAAACTAACAGTTTGGTCTGGCCCCAGAGACAATGAGGAGAGAGACTGAGGTTTGTTAATCCTGATAACACCCTCTGTTGTTGTGGTTCTGGTTTGGGAAAAAGATATATCCCAAGGATACCCGCAGTAATGATGAATCTGTTTTGGACAGTAATGGCAACACTGATTAAAGCAACTCTGATTTATGTGTCACACCCCAATGGGAAAATGAGAGCGAAATGTGATATGGGGGTATTGCCCAGGGTGAAAACAACTGCAGCCATGACATTTGCTGATTCACTTCGATGATTAGAGGAGGAAAGGAGGATAAACATGTGTGTGTATGTAGCTCTATAGAGCCTTTTTGAAACCAAGCAGATAAACCCAAAGATATATGGTGGTTTTTCTGCTACACTTTTTTAAGTTACATGTTCTGTGCTGTCTTTTGAGAAGAAAAATAGTACTCTAAAGACAGAAATTTATATATACAATGAATTTGTGACTAGTCCAAATTTTAAGATATGTCTAATAACATACTGACTTGGCAAAATTCAAATTGAGGTATCACTTCTCTTAATTCAGCATATTTAAAGGTATTTAAATAATTTGGAAATTTCAAACTAAGATATCACTAGTCATGTCAGCAAGCAACACTCTCATTCCACTGAATCACATGCAAATCAGGAGATATAATTCAAGGCACTATGTAACGCCCATTCTGTGTTTTTGTAAATGTTGTCCTAACCATGCTGAATTTTACATATCACTGCCTCAAAGCTAACAGGCAAGAAGAGAGCAATGTTAGCGATCTAGCTGTACCCTGACAATGCCTGCATGGCCTGTATAAAGAGGGAGGCTGGTATTATGCCAGGCAGATACACACAGTGTTTCCATATGGTGGTCCCCTAAGAGGGAGAACATATCTACTGCTATGCCAGACTGCCTCCGTGATCTGGTCCACTGGGTACTAGAGCTGCTCCCACACTGCAGTACTGTTCACTTCACAACAGCACATTATACCATATTTTGTGCATTCACATTAATGTGAGGTCCTCAGCTATAATGGCAAGTTGGACCAAGTCTTTTTTATTAATGGCCTACTGCAAATGATCAAATATAGGCCTTTCTTTACCTTAGCTGCAGAGTAAAGTAAAACAGATTTATATGAAATAAACTTACATTATAAGATTAGCTACTTATATATTACATATACACTTATATTTCTGTCATATTATAGTTAAAAGCATCCACTTGGATCTGCTCCCACTTTAATTTGTTTTTTGTTGTTAGTGCACACTCAAAACTTCCTCCATGTTTCTACTTGATAAGGGATTGTGACCACAATATGTACTGAATGGGACATTTTTCACCCCCACTTTTGTGGACAAAGATATTTTGGATGTTGGCACTGTGCCTCCTGAGTACACTGAAAAAAAGTTCCAAATACACTACTATACAATTGAGTGGTAAAATTAAAGCAGAAAAATTATACCATGAATTTGCTTGAATTCTCCACGAATTATGTAATAGCGACACTGTAAATTATATGAAACATTTTTTTGGCATTTCGGTACTGACATTTCTTGTTATTTATCGACCAACATATACGTCATGACTGATATATCTGCAATAAGCAAATATTGGCTGATATAGTATTGACCCAGCAGATTTGTCAGTCTAGCTCTAACTTCTACAGCAGTAATTCTATCAGTACCATTTAAGTCCAATTGCTTCTACTTTTCTACATTTTTTGTGCAATATCGATAAAACTTGATACTTCCTGCATGTTTCATGTCAAAAGCCTACCGGGAAAGGGAGGGATCATGGCCTTTGACCGACTGGAAGGTTTTCAATGTGCAGGAAGTATTTAGTTTCATTGACAGCAACTTAACAGTGAACAAAATAAATTAAAAAAAAACAGCAATAGGAATGTGATTGGAATTAATGATTGAATTTCTGTTAAAAATAGAAACTCAGAGCAGCAGAGTGATAGAGTGATGAGTAATGGCTCTGTTGTTGTACTGATGGAATTAGTCCTGTGGGAATGTACATTATACAGTGGAAACCGCTTGTAGTGATAATGGTTACAGTGATCAACTGCTTATATGGATCAAAAAGCTTGGAAGTAGTCCACTTACAGTGTTCATTTTGGGTCTTTTCATACATGACAACAGATGGAAAAAGATAGAAAACTAAGGTAATTCTATTTTTTTCACTTTACTCCCATGATACTTTGTACAGTCAGCTGCTAGTGATGGACACAGAAAACGAAAGCCGCCCTCGTCAGGTGGACTGATAATGCCCGGTCCCGTAATGCCCCCTAAATAGTGTACCCCAGTAAATAGTGAAGCTGTCCGTTTCATTACTTTATATTCATGTAATAAATATATAAATGTCAATTAGATGGTAATCTGCATGAGAAATAAAGACAAAGAAAAAAATTGTGTTATAATAATCATCCGCTTATTGTGATCAATTTGACAATTTGACAGACGTGATCACTATAAGAGGTTTCCACTGTACTGAATTTACTATGTGAGCCATTATAGTACATGAAATTTCCCCCCATTCATCCTTAACAGTGCAAATGTTAAGCCAGTTTTATCTTATCTCTTATGACATTCAACATAAAGTAAAAGCTGAATGACTGTGGGAAAATCCCCTTGCAGATTTTTTGCTTATGCCTATTAAATTTATTCTAATCTTGGGTAATTTAAGACATGGCGCAGTATAAGACATTTAAAATGACAAAAAAGCACAGATGACTTATAATCTAGTTAGAACCTGCACAGGAGGAAACCAAAACACAGCTGACATTTCACTGAGCTGGTGTGTGCTGCTTTTGTCCCTTTTTAGTGTCTTCTGCTGCTGGTTGGAAATACACAGCTGTCTCATAACTATCGCTCTCTTGACCGCAACAATCTAAAACTACAGTGTAAAATAAGAAATAAATAAGTCGATTACCGGCAGAGGCTCCGAGAGGTTAAAATGTTGATATTTTATCCTTAGGGTGATGCTAGAGAGAAACTCATGGGAGTGTCAAAATGGAAATGGTTCGTCCTCTGATTAGCATTTATGGGCTCAGTAAATTTCATGTCAATAATTTTTCCCAGTATCCCAAGATTATTACACTTATTGAACATTTATGCAACATAAGTTTTACGCCTAATGGCCCTTAGGCCATATTTATATATATTTGTATATTTATATATTTATATTTATTTATTTCCCCATTTACTGATAGTGGGAAGTGTCTGATCTGTCAAAAGCTCTTAATATATTTAAATTGTATTTTTATATGTTATTTTATTCATTTACATATTTTTTATTTTATTTTCCTACCCAGTGGGGGGCACTCCTCCATCTGCCGACCCTGTCTCTAGGACCTGAGGGGCTTTCCCTGAGGGGCTCCAAGGCTAACATTCCCCTGGCCTGCCCGTCTGGTTATACTGTCCCCAATCCACTACCCTAACCTTAACCACTCTCCTTCCTCATGCCTAAATCCAACCATACCCATACCTCTATACCTATCCCCTACCCCTTCCCCCACTCCCATACCTAACCCTAACCACCACCCCACCCCAATACCTGACCCCAACCTCACCCCGATCCTTATGCTCACTCTAAAACCGACTTGGCATTGTATGAGACCAGTACCTCACAAACAATTCAACCAGACTTGTGCAAAAGCTAAGCAGGGTTGAGTCTGGTCACAACCTGGAAGGGAGACCATACGAATAAACACACTGAAGAGGAGAGGCTGGGATCATTGTTTTATTCCCTAACTGGCATCTTTTTAATATAAGTATGGTTTATATTTAGAGGAGTTTGATATGATTTTACCTGTGCCCATGCACCCCAAGCTACACCCTCGGGATGTAGACCGGTTCTCCTGTAACCTACCCCTAACCCTGTAGCGAGGCAAAATGTAAGAGGATGGGGAGATGGATGTAACACATACACATAACCCTAACCCTAACTTTCATGTTTTAGCTGCCTAACCTTAACCATACCTTAACATTATTTTATTTGCCCACGATCATGATGTTTTCATAGCAACATCCACATCTCATCTGTAATGTGGTTGCCACATGCAGGTACTGCAGACATAAATACTTAAAAACATAGCCATTGATCGTTCAAAATTGTACTTGAACTTAATCTGGGTTTGTGCAGAATTGTCCAGTATCAACATTCTCTCTGATTGCAATGACCTGCCTATAAGATTTTGATATTTCTTATGTACATGTGGAAACGTTTGACTGATGGTGGTGGTGCTAATAGGAAAGTGATGCGGTAAATAAAAACATCAGGGTTTGTCCATTATGGAAAATGAAAATCCACACCATTTTCATGGAAATAAACAGTATTGATTAGTTTTCAAGTCATGGATTGTGTTGGTTATTGGGAAAATTTGACCTGATGGTTGTGTTAAGACAAAAGTTCAGGGGATCACCAAAATTGTAGGAATTCTCAGTATGTGACTGTGTGAGTTGCAAATGTTTCAACATTTGCCAAAACTCAGTGAAGATTTACTCTGCGTTTGGTTTTAACACTCCTTTGTACCTGACCAAAGTTCAAAAGCATAAAGAGGTTTGGAAGTTTGAAATGCTACCTGCGGAGCTGTCTTCACATTCTTGTTAGCAGAATAGATTGTTGACAGGATACAAGTGGAGTATCCTGCATTTTGTCAAATGCAAAAACAAGCAATCCAATAAAAACAGGAAGTCAACAAGCTGACAAATGACGGTGTCTTGTAACAGGCTGTTGGTGACATTTGAGGTAATGAGGTACGCACCTTCTCTTTTCCCTGATAATTTAAGTGTTTGCAATGGATGATGTTGATGTGGAAGAAGACAGCCATTTGTGTTTCTAGTCTCAGTGATGCTAACACTGATATTATGATCCTCTTCTCTACCTCCTCTACACTGCACACTAACTGAAAACTCTGTTGTCTCTCACTGAGGAACAGAGTGAAAGATTTTAAGCAGACTGTGTTTTAAGATGCGTGTTGCACACTGTATGCTGTTTGCCCTCAGTTTTTTGGATTGTCACGATGCTTGCCTCCGTAAAGCTTAGGGACTGTATTTTTTGGGGGAAGTGGAGGTTGAAAAAGAGGGAGGGTAGTCTGACTTTTTTAGGGACAGCTTTTTAAAAAAAAAAAAAAGTATTACGCCATAGGTCTATTTTAGTTCAGGCTTCTTTTGCAAGATTTATTTAAAATAAATAGTTAAAAACTTGGCTTTCATGTGCGCCATGGGTCATAAAGGTGTGTTTTGCATTCAAAAGATCAATCCTGTCACTATCCTGTACAGTCGCTCCTTCATCCTGCACCATGACAGAAAGCTGAAATAAAGTAAAGTTAAATGTATCATACAAAGGTAGTAGTAACAGGATGCATGTCCAGCATCACACATTGCCAATTGTTTTTCTGACCAGTGAAATGTTGACTGTGACTGTTTACAGTTTGTAACGTTACTAATATGATCTGTTCTGATCAGCCAGTTTGTGCTGATTTGAATTTGCACCTGACTGTCAATTGGACTAAGAGACACTGACATAGTGTGTTATGACAGTGTATTATTTCACATTAATATTGCCTCTTAAGATAACTGCAACTAATTTAATTTTGTACAACAGTGGCTACAATCTAATCTAATGTAATTCATATTTATTTTTATTATTTTTAATCCAGAGCGAGGCAACAAAAATTGCGGGGTGACATGTAACAGAAATACTCGGAAATGAGGTAAAAAAACCCAAAAACGGCTAAGGATCGAGGTGGAGGGGAATTTTTCTGATGAGGGCAAATTAGAGTGAGTAGAGGAGGAGGATGTGGGGGAGTACAGGATGATTCAGTGGGGAGAGTAGGAGCTGAGGCTATTAGACATGGTTCACAGTCTTATCGTAGGATGTTGAGCTGATATTTTTGGAAGGGATGTGAGCAGCCCTCTATCATTAGAGAGACATTAAGTTCTTTTAATTAACTCATACTGTGCATTTCTGATCAATTTATTTGATTTAATTAGAGTTTTAACACTTAATATCTGCTGAAAATTAGTACAAAAGTACATGTCTGGTATGAGAATAATCAGTATACAGGAGCCAAACAAATTAACAGGAGCACCTGACAGTTAAACAATGTATTGTATTTGATTGCAGTAAGGCATTCCCGTCTATTGAACAAATAAAATAAAAGATCAGATTCCTTTCTGGTAACAGGAATAGTCTTTCTCACATCTTTATATTACACAGCGGGTGGACAAACAGAAACACCTGACAGTAGATGGAACAAAACACAAACATTGTATTCTATTTGATTGCAGTAAGGCGCTTCTGTCTTTTAAACAAAAGAAAATTATTGTTTGAGAATATAGACTTCAGATCTGGTAACATGAACAGTATTCACATCGCTCCACTGTCTGTTAGTTTGTCCACCCCCTGTATGCTGTAGATTCTGTATACAGCATACAGGGGGTGGACAAACTAACAGGAACACCTGTCTGTAGAATGGAGCAAAACACAAACATTGTATTGTATTTGATTGCAGTAAGGTCTTTCCAGACATGCAATCCTGTCTAATAAACTAATACATTTATTGATTGGAAAATTAGATTTTTTATCTGGTAACAGGTGTATTCTTCACCTAGATCCACTAACTTTCTGATAGTATACAGAGAGTGGACAAAGTAAAGGGAACGCCCGGCAGTAGAATGAAGCAAAAATTAGAAACAGGACTGTATTTAATTGCAGTAAGGCTTTCCTGACTATTAAATTCATGTATTTGTTAAAACTATATTTCTTATCTGGTAACAGTGATAGTCTTCCTATAGCTTTATTGTCTTCCCTGTCTGTCATTCTTTGGGCTGAGCACTGCTTGAGTTACCTGATGAGCAATAGAGCTATCTTCCTGACCTCTGACCCCTGTGCCACCGGTAGTGTTCTGCCTTTTGGGCCTGAGCGAGGTTTCCTCCACTTTCAAAGGTGGGAGGAGTGACTTTGATCTACGAGAGCTGAGACTGCCACAGCCCCTTTGATCCTGAGAGACGATAGTGATAGTTGGCAGCATGAAGGCCAACAGCCGTAATATCATCTGACAAACTGAATCAGCTCATCAGTTAACCAAACACTGTATCAGACTAAGCTGTAGGAGTCCATGTTGCTGAGATTTGCTTGTCACTCATCTTGCTCTTAAACAGGTATGAAGCCAGCTTAATATAAAGCTAGTCTCTGGTACTTTTTCTGTTTTTGTTTATTTGTTAAGTTTTCAGCTCTCCCTCTCTCATCACATCCACCAGGGAGGAACTTTTTAACGTCCAACAATCAAATGGTCATACTTTTTCACAATTTCTCACTGAACTGGAAAGTTTTACAGAGCTTTTAGTTGGAGGAGCAGCAGCTCTCTATGGGATTTGCAGTAGATGCTGACGGAGGAAATGAGCTGGATCACTCGTTAAACTGAGACATCTGGGATTTTGAACTGCACTCCCGCCAATACATATGGTGAACGTCCGCTCTCTGGTCAAAAAGATGGATGAACTGCTGCTCCCATTAGAGCAAACACAGACTTCTGCAAATCTGCCACCCTGTGCTTCACTGAAACCTGGCACATCCCGGACACTACACTACATCTGCCGGGCCTCCAACTCCTCTGAGCAGACAGCATAACGGATCTATTGGGGGAAACGAGGAGAGGCAGAATCTGCTTCAACTGCGCTCAACAACATCATGCCAGAAGTCCTCCACTCCAGACTCACCCAGCTCACTATACCAGATCACAAACTTCCTGATAGACAGGAGGCAGCAGGTGAGGCTGAGGAAAATCACATTCAGCAGCTGAACAATCAGCACTGACACCCCCCAGGGATGTGTGCTTTCCCCACTGCTCTTCTCCCTCTACACAAACGACTGCACCTCAGATTATCAGTCTGTTAAACTCCTGAATTTTGCAGACAACACAACACAACGGCCATCAGCCTCATCCGGAACAGTGACGAGTCTGCATACAGATGGGATATTGAACAGCTGGTCCTCTGGTGTGGTCAGAACAACCTAAAGCTGAACACCCCTCCCACGCTGCCCCCCATCAACATACTCAACAGCACTGTGTCTGCTGTGGAAAAAAGTGGGCATGCAACATAGACTCCATCATCAAAAAGGCCCAGCACACGATGTTCTTTCTGTGCCAGCTCAGGAAGTTCAACCTGCCTCAGGAGCTGCTGATCCAGACCTACCCTGTAATAATCCGGTCTGTTCTCTGCACATCCATCACTGTCTGGATCGGCCACCAAACAGGACAGGAACAGACTACAACAGACAGTCAGGACTGCAGAAAAAAGCATTGGTGCTGACTTGCCCTCCATTCAGGACTTACAAGTCCAGAGTCAGGAAACGAGCAGGAAACATCACTGCAGATCCGTCTCACATGTTCGTCTCACTGCAGAACATCTGGTAGGTGCTACAGAGCACTGTACACCAAAACAACCAGACACAACAGTTTCTTCCCACAGGCCATCACTCTGATGAACACTTAAATCAGTCAAACAGTGTCTCTAACACCACAACATCCACCTGCTCATTATAGATTCAGTTGTTACAGTTTAAAATGCACTGTTTTTACATGTACATATCATCATGCACTGTCATTTTCGCTGTCAATATAAAACTTACACGCTGTATATACTGTATATAGACATGTGTAGCGTGATGATGATGATAATGATGAACAATTTTCATCTTTCACAGAGGAACTGATGAACTTCTCTTAAATTTCCTGTTTCACACGACCTCCGGCAGGCCCTGCCAAGATTCAAAGAGGACACTAATTGAAAGTTAAGTGATAATGGGCCGAGGTTGTGCATGGTACCGACCCCTTTTAAGGGCCAGTGTCCCAGGCTCAGGATGAATCCTGGGCTTCATCGAGGACTCATACAAGGAAAAAAAGGACAAAGAAATGGATTTTGCAAGGCAGAATTAAAAAGTACATGTTTAATGAACAATATGGAAAAGTATGAAGTTTTGGTTTGGCATGCTAATTTTGATTCAGGAATAACAGAAACTGAACTAACAGGAACTGTTTACACAGATTCCCCAATTCTGACTCACACACACAGGGTGCATGTGTGTGCCTGCTTGAGGAGGGGCAGCTGTCCCCCTCTTCTTTTCATCCCTCTTAGGAGGTAGAAAGCAGACACATTCCCATGATCCAGGAACCCTGACATGTATTGATTTTATTTTACTCTATTATTATTTTTTACATATACATGTGCACATATAGACATACAGTATATATGTACATATGTGTGTGTGTATCAAATGTTGTACATGATGTCATTTATGACATTTAAACACTGTCTATAAGTTATTACTCAGGTGAGGATTCTGTTTATTCAGAGGTGTTTGGTAACTTTAAGCAACTGAGGAGGCCAAGCTAATAATAATCAATAATAATTACAATTTGGACAGTAAATTAAATCGATTGAGTGAGTGCAAGAGAAAATTTCTGATCCTTCACTGATTTCAGCACCGCATTTGCGTCAGTCAGAGTGGGAGATGTAGAAGAACTGAAAGATTTGAAAAGAGTTTTGATAATGACTCCGTACTTGGAAGGTGTGCCAGAGATTGTGTACACTTGGCATGGTGCGTTAACATTCTCACGTTATCCGTGAAACGTAATCAGAAGGATTTCATCCTGGGAATGCAGCGAATTTCACGGGCAATTCTCAAATTGATCCACTGAGCTGCAATTGCTGCTCAGGCTCTTAAGGGATAAGAGGACCTGATGGAAAGAATATGATATGAAATAATACATGAAATCCTGTCTGTAGGAAATTTCATTGCCCTGAGAGAGAGGATGCTTTGCTCTGACCGTTCCGCTGTTCCGCTGTTTAAAGAAATCAGAAACTTCAAAGTAACACCAACGTTATAAGCCTGAAAGACCAGTGTAGTCAAGTTAAGTCCATTTTATTTATATAGCCCAATATCACAAATTTGCATCAAGGGATTTTACAATCTGTGCAGCATACGACACCCTTTTGACATTGAGACACTTGTCACAATTTTAATATTTTATATTTTTTAATATTTTATGTCAAAACAAACATTTTACTTATAGAAGCTTCAAACACAATCAGAGGATTACAGAAACATATCCAGCTACTTTTAAATATCCTATAAATCATGCATGTTTTTAGTTGTCCCTATATCTGTCAGAATGGACTAGACCGGCTTGATTGTTTTAATATTAAAATTGTGATTTTAAAAAGGGCGATTTGAAAATCACAAGTGCTGTGATTTCAATTGTAAGTTATATTCCATCTGAACAAGCTGTAAAAAGTGTTGTGAAAGTTTAGCCATCGACTGTTGACCTCTCCAGCTATAAAGACAACTGATAGCCATTAAATTTAGTGAGCTGAAGCTAGATAACATAAATTCTGTGAGTTGGCTAACTACAAAAAACAAACAAACTGTGGTCTAATTGATATACTGTCTGCATGCTTGCCTCGAGTAAGAAACACCACAATTTTGATGAAGATACAGTAGAGAGTGGGCTATATCTTTTACTGTCTTTTTACTGTTCAAAAAGACCAGAATGTTGGTTTTTACAACAACAAATCTAGGTGACTGCATTATGTCATTTTCAGTTAGCTGTTAAGTTGAGTAAACGACATCTGGGGGACAGTAAACAGTATCTCCCAGTTAAACATCTATGCATAACATATTGTTCTTCACCTTGACCTTGGTCTGAATCTAGACCTCAGGTATTCAGGGATGTCAGTCTATGAAGCAGGCTCAAGCTGTTACAGTGTACAGCTATTAAAAGCACAATTAGTTTTCAGTCCAATATCAACTTTGTTAAAGGTGACTTACTAGCAGTTTATTATTAAATAGAATACTAATTTAAATGCCACAATATTTTTGAAAATTACTGAGTACCATTGTCAAGTACAGGTACTAATGTACTGTAATATCTCAAATGTGAGCTAAATTTGCAATTTCTCTATAAAATACTGGCTAGGTTACCTGTAAGTTATCTTTTCTCCAAATGACTGGTTAGAATAAAAAGAACCCTTGGAGTCCTAAACAGCAAGTAACATATTATTTTATCTGTTTTTTTCCCTGTAGAAATAAGTCGCCATCAATACTTAAGTATTGTAGTAAGTAAGTAAGTGTAAGTATAAGTTTAATTTTTCAGATATACACAATTTAAATTGCAATTGCAATATTTGTCAGAAAAATCGCATGAAGATATTTTCCTCATGTTGTTCTGTATGGACTTTGACTACATGTAAAGGTGTCACTACATATCTACACCAAAATAACCACCAAGAAATCATACACATATTCACAAATAATCATTTATGCTTTGTGATTTTTCAAAAGACACCTCCAGTGAATGTGTGGTGCATTCAGCGGTCTTCTATTTGCTCTTTTATTTGACTGTGTTGCTCTTAGTGGCCTCCTGTCCCACATGGTTGCTACAGATTGATTTGTTATTTGAGGGGTGGAAGGGGATGCATGGCTGCCCTCTGTGGATGAAAGAGGCATCGGCTGTCAATGCCTTTAAAGTCAAGCATCTATCATTCCTAAGGACATCTTTGGATTAGCTTGAAGAATGATGAACCCCACACAGCTCCTACAGCCCTGATAGATCTTGGCTGCGAACACACCGGCTGCTCTTCTTAACTTACTCCAGTGTCATTGCTCAGACATATTTTTATATGAATTTTCGGCAGTGAGCACATTTTTACTTTTGGACTTATCCAAATGGCTCAATATCTCAGGAGAACTGCTTCATGTAATTTGAAATATTAAGAAAGTTTTCCGGCCTCTGACATGGACAGGAGCTTTTAGCAAACATTGATTTATATAAAGTACAAAAGCTGCAGCCTCTGGTGTTTGTTCTAGCTCAGTATCAGGCTGAAGGCAATTTTAGTTGCTACTTCCCCTTTTCCTCACAGTCTTTTTGCTGCAGCTTTTTGTGAATCCCAAAAAGGCTGTCTGCTTCGGCAATCAGAAGTAATGTATCTCTAACATCCATCCTTTGGTCAGCTCTGCCAATCAGCAGGAGTGCACCGAGGGTCAATCCCAGCTCAGCAGGCTCGGTCCAAGATTTTAGTGTGCCAGAAACAAAAGTGAATTATAGTCTACTGTCTGATTTGCAACCATTAGATTATTAAAAAAGCATAAAATCGTAAATAGGATAACATCTCAAAGTTCAGGCAAATTTACTGCCATTAGTTGTGGATTAGTGTGTACTCGATCGTCCCACTGCTGCAGACCTTTTGTCTGAATTTTGGTGCCCCCTTCTAGAGCCAATGTCAATCCAAAATTTCAATTTATACAAAACAAATATTCCAACATGCAGATCACCATGAGGTTTACTGAGCACATTCATGCTCCACAGAGGATAATCCCTATTTTATTGTGCATGTTATTACATAGATATACTTTTGGTATCAGTTTATATATCAGCCAACACGTAATGTATTGAGTTAGAAACAATGTCTCCATTACATAGTTTTTCCACCACTGACATGTTAATTTTTCAACTGTAAAATGTCCCGCTCACAACATATCTTAAGGGATCTATATCTTGTTTATGTTATGCGTCTAAAGAATAAATATAAACTGATATATCAGATTATTAGCCACACTCATGGTGTGGCTGTAGGGATGGCACTGTCGCTTTGTTGGTCAACCACGTGGGCCCAGACTTGTACAGACATCTATGGTCCCCAAACGATGAATCCTAGTGATGTTGGTGATCTCCTGCCTTTTCATCTAGTCACCACCATGAGGGTGACATTTTTGAGTTCAGCGTGAAATGTCTTGATAAATGGACTGACACATTTGGTACGCACATTCATGTTGTCAGGATGTATTGTATTAAAGTGGTGATCCCCTGACTTATCTAGCACCATCATCAGGCCAGTTTTATTAATACATTGGTTTATGACCAAAAGTAACAAATGTTAGCATGCTAACATGCTAAACTACTGTAAGATGGTGAACACGTTAAATATTGTACCCACTAAACATTAGCATGCCAGCATTGCCACATGTTGGCATGTTGACATTAGCATTTAGCTAAAAGCACCATTATGCCTAAGTACCCTCACTAGCCTCACAGAGCAGCTAGTATGGTTGTAGACACGTTTTCAGTATCCGTCTGGCTCTACTAAGAGCCAGACGGATATTCTGTGTGATGTTCATTGTATCTACCACTCTTGCATTGTTGGGTGTAATGGAACACAGATAGATAGATAGACACATAGATAATTAGTCATGTTGTAATACGATTTGCATCAGAAAGCTCCCTCCCCAGGTACGTCCTCATACAATTTGTCCTGTTTTGTTGTACTGTAGTTGGGCACTGATTTTCTGTTTGTCTCTCTGTGTGTCTGGCAGTTCTTACCTGCACTGTGCTGTTTCTCTGCCATAGGTTCACTCACGGGCTCAGCCCGCTAATCACAGCCTCCACGTCTCTCACTCCCACACCAACAGAAACAGACAACCTGGAGAACACAGGATGACAGCACACCTTCAGCTCAGACTTCTTTGTCACACAAAAACAAAAGTCACAATCGGGCATGCAGGCTCTAACGAGCACCCTGCAGAAAGACAGACTTTAAGGACCATACCAGTTTTTTCACATGGTTTAGCTCATTTATTTCATATTACTTTACAATACTGCTGGCCATTTTAGTATAGTAAGTATACCAAAGTGATTTTGAATTTTAAAGGAATAGTTCATAACCGTAACACACAGAGATTGATATCAATCTCCTCATCTCACTCTTGTAAGCAGATAAGCATATTTTTGTTGTCAAAGTTGCTTTATTGTTGTGTGGCAAATGAAATCAAATGAAATCACGTTTATTTGTCACATACACAATCATATACAATACAACATGTAGTGACATTCGTTTGTGCCTGGCTCCAGAGCAATTAACAAATAGTAAAAATAGAATAGAATACTATAGAATAAAATAAGCCAAATAAGATAAAAAAATATAAAATAAGATATTTTACAAAATAAAACAATAAAACAATATACCCGTAGAAACAATGAAACAGTATATAACAATATATCCGATACGTATATCAAATGCAATTTGAAGTTAAAGTCACGGGTTCGGGACCCGGATGTCCTGAGGGAAGAAACTCCTCCTCATCCTCTCTGTTTTGGCCTTGACGCGGCGGTAACGCCTCCCTGACTGCAGCAGAGAGAAGAGCCTGTTGTTGGGGTGATGGAAGTCTTTTATGATCCTCTCAGCCCTCGACCTACACCTCCTGTTGTAAATGTCCTGTAGGGCTGAGAGTTGACATCTGATGGTGCGTTCTGCTGATCGCACCACCCTCTGCAGGGCCAGGTGGTCCCTCTTAGTGCTGTTCCCAAACCAGGCAGTGATGCTGCCTGTGAGGACGCTCTAAGCTCTCTACGGTGCAGGTGTAGAATGTTTTTAGCACCTTAAGGGGGAGCCTGAAGTCCCTTAGGTGTCTGAGGTGGTAAAGACGCTGACGGGCTTTCTTTACCAAGGTGCAAATGAGAGGACCATAATAAATCTGTGTCTGCATCACAGAGGTATCTGAAGCTGTCCACCCTCTCCACCGGGGTCCCGTCGATCCTGCAGGGTTGGTAGTCCCTCTGCTGCTTCCTCCCGAAATCAACTATCAGCTCCTCAGTCTTGCTGATGTTCACAGAGAGGTTGCTCTCCTGGCATCAGCTCTCCAGGCGAGTCACTTCCTCTAGGTAGGCTTTCTCTATGTTGTCAGAGATCAGGCCCACCACGACTGTGTCATCAGCAAACTTAATGATGGTGGTGGAGTCTGACGTGGCCACACAGTCATGTGTGTACTACTGTGTTGATGGTGAGGAGGGATGAGGTGTGGCTGCCCACCCGCACCACCTGAGGTCTGCCCATAAGGGAGCTGAAGATCCAGCTGCACAGGATGGAGTTGAGTCCTAGGTCTTCAAGCTTCGTAACGAGTCTGGAGGGGATAATTGTGTTAAATGCTGAGCTGTAATCCACAAACAGCATTTTATCATAATTCCCTCTCCAGATGTCCAGCTGGGCCAGGGCAGTGTGGATGTGGTGGTTTACTGCATCGTCCGTGGACTCTGTTCGAACGGTGTGCAAACTGCAGCAAGTCCAGGGACAGGGGTAGTGAAAAGGTGATTAAGTTTTTGACAAGCCTCTCAAAGCACTTCATCACCACAGAGGTCAGAGCTACCAGCCGGTAGTCACTTAAAGATGTACTCTACAATTCTAATCCAAAACACTTTTTGGCAAATTCAGTGAATATCTCCTCACGGTCCGCTAGCTTTCTGTTCTGTGTGTGCGCTGAAAAAACAGTCTGGTGTTCATACACAGCCCTGGCTCTGTAAACAGGAAACAAACAGAGCATCTCGGGTAGAGCCACCAAGGCTTTCCACTAAACACTTCGGTATAATATGTCCCAACTCGTGCTCATGCACAAGACAAACTAATACTGTGAGTTACTCAACAAGCTTTCTCCAGCATCGTAGACTACACCTTTAAGCAGCTGGGATGACTTTTGTTGTGATTTGGCGCTATATAAATAAAATTGAATTGAATTGAATTGAAAGTTTCTTCAGAAGTATGTAGGAATAACAGTGAGGGAGAGCTTAAAGATTACAGTGAACACGGGTGCCAGCTGGTTGGCGCATGCTCTGAGAACATGACTGGAGATTCCGTCCGGGTCTGCTGTCTTCCTGGTATTCACTCTCCGGAAGCTGAGCTGAGACAGCGACAGAATGCTCCTCTCTGGTGGGGGCTCCTCCTCCGTATGCGACGGCTTGTCAGCTGCTGATAGCGTTAGCCTCAAACTATGCATAAAAGGTGTTGAGCTCTTCGGCCAGAGAGGCATCCACAGTCACCGTTCTGGAAGAGCTAATCCGTCATGCTCCGTTGTCCCTGCCACAAGCGTCTGGATTGTGCATTGTGCATATATGTATATATTATATACTGTCTATACACACTGGTGAACACGTAGAAATTGGCTATGAACAGGTTTGGAGGTTTGAACAGGTTTGAACAGGTTTGGAGAAGTGGGAATGTGGCTGGAGGGAGGGACAAAGATTGATCAGATTGAGACAGCTTGTTTCAGCCTTGAAATTTTTCAACATCGGTGGCCATACAATATGTGAGTTTCAATACTGATATATTTCTCAGAAAGTTTGAAGAATATGAACTTGTTTTTTTTTAAAAGAGTAGCGTCTGCAGGCATTCCTTTTAGGCTGCAGACAGTCCCAACAACCTTCACCAATAAGGTAGGGCAGCATGTATGTAACCTGAGAGGTGAAACCCAGGGCAAAAAAGGCCACAAAACACTTGCCTCACTACTTGCTGCTGCTCGTTAAGCTCATTGTTTTGAGTGCATGGTAGGGTAATAACTGAAGACAACTCAGACAAGTATACCGACATTTTTATCAACTCTTTCTGCACTATGGTGGCAGGACAGAACGGCATCATGTCTAGAGAGTTTTGTCATTATCTCACTACAGCCATTGCAGTTTGCCAACACACACCTACATCAGTGACTGACGATAAGCAAGTACTCATTAACGTACATGCACACACACAAAGACAGACACACACAGACAGTTCTACATACATTACTCTGTTCCACCAAACACTATACACATTTGAGGAAAGAAAGTGAAAGTGGAATTACATGTTCAGCTCAAATAGGTTCCTGTCCAGCTATGATTAATAGAGTAACAGCCAGCTCCAGTGAAGGAAAATCCTCCTGAGATCTGTTTCTGTAACACCAGCGTCACTGTAAGTAGTCTCCATGGAAGTTCTACAGGGACAAAGATGAATGGTAATGACCTTTGGTTCTTGCTGCGCTGACATTTACAGCTAATTTACACATTTTACATTTGAGCTATTTAGCACATGTTCCTATTCAGAGTAAATTACAATGCTAGATTTATTTAGTTCCAATAGAGGGAATGTATTCCTTTCCTGTTGTTAGTTGTGATGTCTGATCTGTTTCCATCCCAACCCTTGTACTGTCTGAGTTCATGGAATGTTAATTTGACCAATGAATGCCCTCGGAAAGGATTTGCTACACATCATTTTTCGTCTGGCAGTGCTTTGGGTTGGGAAACAGAAGAGAGCAGTGTATTGGCATGGGGTGGGTTTTTCTCTTTTAACGGCTTTATGTCTTTGGTAAATTCACAAAGTGCAGAACAGAACAGTACCACAGGCAGACCTTGTGTCAATATCTGCAAATCCTGTCTGGTAGAAAAAGCTGATGAGAGATGCACTGACACGGCAGCCTGATCCCACAATCATTTACTGAATGTAAATAGGATGTGATCTAGTCGACCTGTCAGAGACCAGTCTCATGACACCTGCATCTGCATATTCATCCGACTTGTAACAGCTGAGTGATCACAACTCCTTATTCCTTATTCTATGTGGTATTATTTTCTGTCAGTTTGAAAATAGAATGATCAAAATATGCTATATCTCATGCGAGGAGGTCAAACAGCAGAGCACTTTCAGTAACAGACTGATTCAGCTACGCTGTGAAAAGGACCGCTACAGGAGGTCCTTCCTGCCAGCTGCCATCTCTCTGTACTACCAGTCCCCTCTGTGTCAGGACAGGGGCGTCGGGAGGAGAAGCCTCACGTTCTCCCTAACATACAAAGACTAATACAAACACTTTCATTCTCACCCTGGACTCATGCACCTTTCAACGTCTTTCAATTATCTGATCCATAACTACACCACAACTTTACAGTATACTTGCATTTAAATTTGCACTATTTGCACTATGTCCACCTCACTATGTTGTATTTGTCTACCACTGCACAGCATTACACATGTATATATGTACAGTATAAATTCTCCCACTTATTTTAAGTTATTGTTGATGAGTATTGTATAGTTGTTTGCTCATTATCTTTGTTTTTTTTTGCTCTAAACTGCTGTAACAGTACAGTTTCCCGATGGGATTAGTAAAGTACTCTATTTATAGTATCTATCTTAAAATAGAAATGTGTGAGAAACAGCTTGCAGGTGCAATGTAATTTTAGAGTTTTGGAATAGTGGTGCTGAGAAAAGGCACTCAGATAAATCTTTAACTTAGTAAAGGTAGAAAAGTCCGGGAAAAAAAGTAGAGTCACTTAAAACAGTGTGTACAGGTCTGCTGTTTTCCAACCACACCTGTGTTAAACATGCATGAGAGCAACTGAGCACAAAATGAGATCAGTTACTGTGTGGGATATGATCTGAACCCAGTGTTCTGTGCACTGAAGCATGATAATCAGGGGGTGGAGAAAGTACTCAGATCCTTTACTTGAGTAAAAATATAAATACAACAATGTAAAAATACTCAATTAAGTAAAAGTCCTGCATTCAAAATTCTACTAAAAGTACATAAGAAAAAATATGCTTTAAGTATTAAAGTAAACATATTTGTGCTGCAGAAAAATGCCCCCTGTGACTGATGCATTATTATATATGACATTATTAGATTGTTAATACTGATCCATCAATGTGTAAGCAGCATTTTACTGTTTAGCTGGTTGAGGTGGAGCTAGATTTGACAACTTTTTATACAGTTAGCTGATTTAGTCCAGTTGCTTCCAACCTAGGGGTTGGGCTCCTCCAGAAGGTCACAAGATAAACGAGGGGGTTGATTAATGGGAGAGTGAAGAAGAAAAAATAAGGTTCTGCCACACATATTTATATTCAGGTTTAGGAATTTTCTCACATTTTTGCATATTTTGTAAAATATTAGATAATTTGACCAATTTGCCTCAAACAGTTGAAATGAAATGAAACTGTTGTAATTTGAATTATTTTCAGTTAGGCTACGTGGGGTCCTGGAGTCAGGGAAGTCAGGTGTGTTAAGCTGAGTGAGTAGCGATTATACAGAGAGTACTTAAATGGATGTCCTGGACTGTGAGTCATTTTGGAATCCTTGACATTATCACAGAAGTCATGTGAGAAGTTTTGCAGGGAGATGTCTCAAGCAGAAATGTTGTGATCAAACAACTCAAGCATCTGAAACATGACAAGGGACCCATCTACACAAATAACCCTAGCACCGAGCCCTTCAGCTAAGCCACACTGTCTATCTTCACCCACAGTTTAATACTGTGGGTGTATTAATGTATTAATTTAGAGCTGCAATCAAACACGTACGTCATACGTGTCCAGTTATACTGTGCAGTTACTAAAACTTAATCCACACCTTCCAGCCAATCAGAAACCAGAATTCTCAGCGGCCATGGTATAACACTCACTTAATCCATCCACTCTTTCTGGGCCTGTGACAAGAGAGCAACACTTTCATTCTGTCAATATCATAAAACCATTACAGAGTTTATCAAGTGCACTTGATAAATGACAAATTAATGACTGACAACAGACAGTTCCTCGCTGTCTGTGCCCAGTTTAATTTAGAGGAAGTGCATTATAGTCATAGCACACATTATGTGTAAATCACATTAAAAGCGGAAGGTTTTTATACTCTCACCCATGAGCCATCAGAGTGTCAAACAGCAGGTGATGTGGACGCATTTGGTGGCAGAGCACCATTGTGCTCATTTCATTATGTAACCATCCATTATAAATCAAATAAAGTAGTTGTTGTGTTTTTACTGTGTGTGTGTTTATGTAGGTTACTATACAGTCGCTGACAGTGAACTGACTGGCACTAGAAAACATAAATACTACTGTACCTCAATAAAAAAACGCCATAAACACCTTTTCATTGTCATACCAAACTGGTGTGTAGCTGTCATTTGTGGTATTAAAATTTCAGAGAGTCTATTTCAGATTGTAAAAGGCCTATAATCCCACAAATAACTGTGTGGAGTCATAGCTCAGGGACAGACTTTCATATCCTGCAGTAATCACGTTTGTAATCACACACAGCAGCAGGCAGCGCTCTATGTACAGTATGTATACAAGTATGTAAATCTGTGTGTGTGTTAATGCATTCTGCATTGTGGAAGGCCTTTGTGTGAGTGAGCTTCTCTCAGAAATTAAGCTAATCCATCCTGACAGAAAATCACCATTGCACCAAAATGTTTAATAACCTACTTTCCATGATTACACCATGGTACACCTGCAAAGCTCATTAGCTTTAGGTTATCAGGATGAAAGATCCAAAGGCTTTTTATAAGTCAATTAAAAGAGATGAAAGATAATGAGCTCGATGGAAAGCTTTAATAGGTTTTCTGTTATATGTCTTGTTGAATAGAGGAACACATTTTCACAGGGCTCAGCTACAGTAGATAGAGGTCCATATTTTTTTTCAATTAGGGCTTATTGTTTTTGTTTTGTTTTGTTTTATTTGTTTTTTTTTTTAGTGATTTTCACAGAAAAGACTTTTAGACTTTAAGATTTAGTTTGGTTTAACTGGATGATCATCCAGATTTTAAAGTTGTAGTGTTCAATATAGCTAAAAATTCTGGTATATTTCAACCTGGCTTATTTTCCATATAAGTGGCTATTGTGGCTCTATGGATTGTGCTAAATTTGCACTTGCCACCTCCATTGCAGAGACTCAGGGAAACAAGGACTCACACAAAACAATTTATTTTGGGGCAAGCTACTCGTTTCCCCAAACCTCTACTATGGAGGTGGCAAGTGCAAAGTTAACATGACCCATAGAGTCACAGTGGTCACATTTATGGGAAACATGCCAGGATGAAATATAATTTTCCATAACACAGGCTGTGGTTGTGTGTTCCCCCTTTACGTAGCCACAGGGCCACACCTCACACAAACATTTACCCCCACCCAACACCCACTCCCCTCATTCCTATTTTCGATTTTTTTTAAATACTGTTTACTATTACTGCTTACTGTAAAACAAGCTGAACATCAGTTGACAGAAGACAGTAAGAGAAAAATCCAGGTGAAAATCAGATTGCGATTGTAGATTCCAAATCTAGATTCCAAGCTCCATATTTAACACACAAACATCAGATTGTTATCCATCTTCTCATCTCACCCTGAAAGAAATTGAATAAGCACATTGCCCTGAATGTTGAACTATTCCTTTAAGGTTTGTTACCAGCTACAAGCTAGGCTAAATGAGCTAAAACCAAAACCTGTGGTTTGGAGATAAATACACCAAAACTTTTAGGTGTAGTTCCTCAAGCACAACATCAATTACCCTCTTTATTGTTTCACCCCATATTTATCCCACTCTGCGCAGGAAGATAAAGCATCTTCTTCTCCTTCTTGAAAAAGAAACTTCCTCTGTATCTTATTTCCTCTCTCCACATTTGGTCCTTAATTGCACTACATAACAATGAAAAATTCAGCAGTAGGTAAGAGCCTCTTGTTTTTCTCCCCACTTAAATTATTGCCTGCTCTAATACACATTCCACAATCACACCTCACATTTATACTCTGTTTGGATATATACGCTCATTTCCTTTGCATAATATTTCAACTAATGGGAAACTAATAGAAGCATTGTTCTTGAAGACATGCTTCCTATCAAATGGCCAGTGGTCGTTATGTACTGCTTAGTCACAGTCTGTCCGCAGGGGCCAGCAATACCAATCACAACTTCTGAGAATCCAACATATCGACTTCAAATGTCTTGGTTTGTCAGATTGAATGACCTAAATGTTGAATCATTAATTAATCCTACAATTTGATTGACTGGTTGTTTAAGCTCTAGAACAAACATGTTTATATTCCTCAAAGTCAGGTATCAAGAAAAATATTGTTTTGGTATTGGTAGAACAACTTGGGTACTGTATTAGCATTAGTATCAAATATCTAAAATGATACCCAGCACTAAGTATGGCACCAGCACAAAATATCTTAAGAAGGATGTCAGGATGGATGGTTAAGCGTACAACTCAACTCAATGTGTACCTGACTCAATGCGTTACATTAACACACATCTTTTGGACTCTATCTTGCGCATTACAAATTAAAAACATATTACTGTGAATTGTTGCACATTCCCTATCCCTAGGGAACTATCCCTCGTGTCCCGCGTCCTCTCTGCTACTGATTCTCTGATCATTCCAGAAACGTTACAGTCTGTGACTGTAACTCTCATCATGAAAGTTGGATTTGCTAACCCCCATCCATCACCTCGACCTCCACTCCCTTGCTTTCGGACTAGGTGAGATGCATAATTGTCCAATATGGAAGTGATTCCTAGGGATACTGGACTACAACCTATTTTGTTATTTGACATTGAGGACTTGTATGTCAACACAACATTCTGATGTAACACAGCAACAACACAACAAGAAAAGAGATTTAGGAGATGTGCTCAACTCTGGCACCAGTGTGCTGGAAATGTCAAAAACTAGGGTTGACACTATCCTTAAAACAAGCCATTTCTTTTGGTTTGTTACTGTCCCAAGCATGTCATCTTAGAGATGAGATCATGTCTATAATGTGAATTCCTGGATATTAAATGTTCATCTGCAATTTTCTGTGGTGGTCCCAGTAATATTTGTTCTTACAGTGTACTGAGGTAGCATATAGGGTTGCCACCTTAAGTGTGGAAAAATAAGGGACACTTTGCCAGAGACCCCATGCCCAGGGGACACAAATCAAGCAATATGCACCAATTTGTGCTTTTTATGCATCAATTCCTCTGCAACTGTCAACATGAATGTAAAGGAAATAAAGAGTCAATAAGAGTAAAGCACAGTTGCATCAATTATATTAAGGATTAAAACATCAGATCATAGACAGGGGCAAAATATTTGGTCTGTCAAAATAAACTATTTGGTACATTTGGAAGAAGCAAGAACCCACTGATAAACTTGGAAATAGCAAATGAATATCACATGATGACTCTAAACACACGAGACAACTTGCCTGTCATTCTCTTCTGCAATTTCTGATTCAATACTTCTCCGCCATCAGGTAATATCAGGTATTGTGCAGTCTCTGTGCCATCCGTGCCCATATGATGGATTGTGATGCACCATTGCGCTGTGACGCATTGATGGACAGTTAGCGGTTACAGTTAATGTTAATATCATAACTCCAGTTCCTTTAAACAGCTGAAGAAAAAGCTGGTTGGGAGCTTATTGCGTATGTGTATCGTGTAACTTCATCACTCAGTCACTCACTCACTCAGTGACAGACTTTCACGTTTGTAGGGCTGTTCCTCGGCGGTCCAGCCAAAAAACAGTTCAGTTCAGTTAAAAAATGCAATAAAATCTAATCTCAAAAAAATCTCTCAACACAATCACTTTTCATTTTTTCACAGATAAGGTGTTTTTGATGCAATATCAGGCATTTCTAACAATGACTTATAGGATGGGTGCTTTTCCTCTGTAGACACTGTCATTGTAAGGGGACATTCCTGTTTTGCTTTGTGCTGCTTGTCCCCAACATGTCAGCTTGAGGAGACAATTCGGAGCTGACATTTTGGGGTCAGTGTGCAAATTTCCTGAGAAAGAGCACTCAAAAGTCGATTTTCAAGGAACAAAGTGTGCTTTCTGTGGTCTTCCCACTGCTAAAATATTAATTTGAAATAAAAGCCAATCCCTGATGATCTGTCCCAAGCAGCCACGTTACACGCTCTCCTCCTGGAAAGCCAGCATAAACAGCAGAAATAGAGGCTAAATTAAATCCAGCATTGCTGCTGGGGTCCACATCCTTGGATGCAGATGCTAATTATACCAGCCCTCTGCTCTGTCATGTCCCAGACCACCAACCTCACTGGATGAGCTGGGTACTTCATTATAACACTGCCAGCTATTCTCAGCCATTTGGCTTTGACACAGTATAATTTAACTTAAAATGGTAGAATCCTGTAAATGTGGTGGAAGCAGACACCTGAATATTCGACCACCTGGAATATTTCTCAAAAAAGTATTTGTGACCTTGTGTTCTATATTGGTTTGGTGTAGTGCTCAATTAATTGACTAATTGATTAGCCAATTGACAGAAATTAAATTGATAAGACAGAGAGACAGAGAGAGAGAGAAAGAACACATGAGAGTGAGCAAGAAAAACTATTTGGTCTGTGTTTCATTGTGCTTATTTATTACATTTTAAGAACACAGATAGAACTATCAGCAATGGCGTCCTCACACAGATTTTATGTTCTACTGATTGCTGAAATAATGGTTACCTTGCAAAATTGTTGGTGTATGACAATTGAGTGATGAGGAGAAATGCAGCACAGACTGCTACAAATTCAAGGTAATCACTGCACAATAGCCTATGAAGTTATAGAGATTTTAGTCAACATTTTTGGCCGAATCATAATGTGACCTTGCAGAACAATAGCAAATGTTCCTGGTTTATGTAGCTAAGTGGAGAGTAAGGGTGTGGAGGTCAGGGTGGTGGATGGGTGTGTAGTGAGTCTGACTCTCGTGTAGGAAACTAGAGTTTGTGTCCTGTCACAAACAATTCATGTTGGTTATTTCTTTACCATAACCATGGTCTTTCCTTAAACCTTAACAATGTTGTATCTATAATGCATGGATATCCCAAAATATTTTGTTGGCATTGAACTTTACAAAATATAATCCAGGGTTTTACAGAATTGTCCAATATCTGGTGATATCTGTCTGGTGATACTGTATGGCTGAGATACTGTGCACTCTGCAAACCTCGTCTACATTGAGACTTGTAATTGTACATCAATATTTTGAACTGGTTTCATGGACACAGTAATACCTGAGAGTTCTTTAAAGACACTTAAAATGAGACTTTTCAATATGGAGATAGATTTGTCTCAATATTATTTGTGTGATCAGATCGACAATCCGTGTTTAAATGTGTAATCTGTAAATATAAAACACTTTCCACAAATGCAAAAGAAAAGATTTGTAAACTCACAAAAATATTTTGCAAATATATAACTGATCTGCAAATACACAAACAACTTCCACAAATTAAAAAAATATCTATGAATGCCTTAGATTAATTTACAAATAAATGAAAGCAATTGTGAATATCTTCCTAACATTTACAACTTTCGAACAGGCATTTGTGAATCCAGTTTTTATTTGTGAATCGAAAAGGCATTTGTGGATCTCAATTCTATGCTTGTGAGTTTGCATTTTACACACACACAGTTTTGAGACAAACTTTACGCCAGTCCGAACAGAAATCCACTCGTATTACTCGGCCATTGTCGGATAGTACGTGGTCGCCTGCTGAAGGTGTCATTTCCGTGTCTCAAAGTAAGAGCGTGCAGTCTTTCTATGAGCTGCCACAAATAATATTGAGACAAATCTATCTCCATATTTCAATAACACAACCTTTTAGTTCCAGAAGCTTAATCCATATCTGCCAGCTCTTGTTTTAAAATCAGAGAGCCTGCCCTTTCTTCATCTTCAGTTCTGACATTTTGTGATTTCATTTATGACTTTATGTGGTCTTTACAGTTACATAGATGTCTTTGTGGCAAGCACATCAGTGACTGGATAAATACTCACAGTGAATAGGGTGAGGATTACGAGGTGGAACAACCACCTGAGGTCAAGACTCCATCTTCATACCTCTGCAGTGCCTGGGGCTCCAAACACATCCTCACCATCATAACCTCCTGTGGGAAGACATACACTTATGCAATCAATCACTGTCTATGCACTCCCCTGACAGACTCTCAATTCAGTTCTCAAATTATATTGAAGCTGTGGGTGCATCATTTTTCAGAGCATTCCACAAACTTCAGTCTGTACACAATAGGGTTAAAAGTTCATGACACTGTACATCGGTCGAGGAATCTCCCAAATCTCCCCGTTTCTGCTTTTGGCATTGACTATTCTATTCCGGAGCCTTCAGCCATAGAATGAAATAACAAACTAAAAAACCCATTTGTGCGTGTACAGCCTTGGAAACTTGAATACTAATCTTAACACATCTGCCTTAATCAGAGATTCTAGCTGTGTCCAAATTCTTCAAACTGCTTGCTGGTTCTATACATCTGGATGAACAATATTTAGTAGATTCTTCTTTTTCAAGTAGCTTCTTTTGTTTCCTGTTTACTTCATAATAATTATATGGTTGCAGGCAATTCTCCAGTGCACCTCTGTTGCCACTAATGAATTGTATTTGTTGTGATACCACAGGAGCAGCATTACTTCAGCTGTATTGTTCTGCTTCTGATTTCATCAACAGCTGATGTTGCCTCTCATCGTGCATCTGTGTCACCAGTGTGACAGACAACAGTGTGTCTGAAGACATCAGATTTGATTTATGTCATTCCTATACCTACTTTGAGTCATTTGAGTTGCAGGCCAATGAAGAAAACATTAATGTCAACAGTTATGTTACACTGATGGTGAAATTCTTAGGCAGCTTGTTGGCTGGTGACCAAAGAGACTTCAATAATACTGGTGGTGTTAACTTTATTATTGTTAATATCTGCAAATCGTAGCAGAACCTGTGCTTTTCAGATTGGGCTGTTGTTTGTAAGCAACAACTGTTTTTCCTGGACAAAATTTTTTGAAGACCATAATTACATGGTCTTGGTCACAACTGATCTACACTTTTTTCAATTTTATAGCCCTGTTCTGACCTAAACCTCAAGGGTACAGAAATCTCAAGCCTAGCTTAAAGGAAAGCTATGATTTATTACAACTTGGCTTTTATTTCTGTTGCTCTGGTCTTTGGTTCAATCAGTCATGATAACAATGCACTTGACATCCGTAAAAATAAATCCAACGTGGCAAGAAATACAAGCAGTACACAATCAGATAGAGTACCTTATTAGCTTCCCATCATGAAATTTACATTAAAATTGTTTTGTTGACTGTTGTTTCCAAAGTCAAGATTGATCTTTGTAGCTGAATGGGGTTAACAGGTTCAGAATGCTCATAGCATATCACCTGTGGAGATTTCATTGGGTAATAAAGATTCCCTTGCTTTTATGCTTTTATCTCATTTTTTATCTTAACCTTATTTCAAACTAGCAAAATAAAACAGACACTACCGTGAATGACCGTCCTGCTCAGTAGTTGAATTGGGAAGTCCTGTGCCAACAGAGGTCTTAGCCCAGCCTTAAAAGTAGTGAAAAAAGCACTTACATCTCCATGATTGTTTGTGAATATAAAACCATAGCTTCTGTAAAAAATACTGTCACGGGGCAAGATCCTTGCAACCCAATCTCAAAACACTGTAACACTTTAAGCTCAGCATTGACAGGAGTGAGGGTACAAATAGAACCGAAAGTTGAGATATTTTGGATTTTTCAGAGCATGAGGCATGTTTGCTGTGCTAGACTCACAATGGCTCCGTTGGCACACACAGGGTCTTCACAGGACGCAGTGTTATGCAACAGGGGACAGGGCTGGCTGTGATGCACTACTGTCCACCTATAACAGCTCCACCAGCAGCGCCAAACTCTGACAGAAACACAGCAACATCAGCAACCAGGAAGCCATCAGTCCCACTGAAGTGAGTCCTGCGCATTAGGTCCCACAAGCTACTTAGTTCCCACTAGTTTAATGCCCACAGCAGCCCTTGCTCAATATGGATTATGATTTCTGATCACGTTATTCTCTCTGTTCCAGAGAGCAGTCAACTCTCTAATTACTGTTCTGAGTACAGAGGCCATGTTCATCCTTACCACACATTCAAACTGACTCAATACAATTAATCGGTCACCAAGACATTTGGTCAGCTTTCATTTCAAACCTACTTAATGCTGACACTCAGAATTAAGTCTTTTGTACAGAGCTGTCTTTAGCAGCAGTCTCTATTATGGGACTGCAGGAACACGGATGTCTGATTCTCTGCTCCAGTTTTCTGTCTCCACATACCTTTCTCGCTCTGTCTCTCTCACATTTCACTCCCCGTTGCTTTCTCTCCCTATTAATATTATATGTTTCTCCCTCTCATTTTGTTGTCTTCTTTCCTCTCACACCCATCCAACCATGCACAAAGACACCTATGTCAGAATCCAACCCTATCACCCTACAAGAATGTTGGTCTTGGACAATTCTTCGAAGCCCTGGATTATGCTCAATAAAATACTCTTTGACATTCAATGACAACATTTTGAAATGCCTTTCTTTTGATGATATTTGCCAAGAGTCACTATGGTATGGTTAAGGTTAAGAAAAGATGGCGGTTTTGTCAAATAAAATGTGGTTAAGCTATAGTTAAGATTAGGCCACTAAAACACTTGGTTAGGTTGAAGAACACACTTCATGAAGGACACACTACTTTTGCACTAAATCATGAGGTGCTAAATCATCTGGTACAAATGTAATTCCTAGGGATATTAGGCCCCGATCAGACAGAACACGGTTTTTGCAGTGAGAGGCATCTTTTTCCTGTTGTTTTCTGTAGGCAGTAAGTGTTTTGCGCGCTGTTTATGTGGCCTGGGTGCCTCGCGTTTTAGGTGCCCGGAGTTGAAAAAACTACAACTCAGAGCAGAAAAGCACCCGACGTCATTTGCGTTTTTTCCTATTGTCCAATCGGATTAATTGAGAGGCCAAAATATACCGTTGCCGCTAAAACAAACGTAACCTACCGCAAACAAATGCTCAGCCGCTCTGCAGGACCAACGGANCAGCATACTATTTTTGAACAGCCTCTCACTCTCCATCAGAGCCAGATCAAGTGCCCTCCACCTGTCCATTTTTTATGCAGATGTTTCTAGCCAAAATAAAAGGTAGGCTACAGATCTGTGAGTTTACTTAACAGCAAAATCACGGTAAAAAAGCAACGATAAAAAAAGAAACGCAGCGAGCTGCTCTTTTTTAAAATTGTAATCTTCAACTAAAAGGCAGTGCGGTGCGCCTTGCGTTTTTCAGGCTGCAAAACGCGTCCTGTCTGATCAGGGCCTTAGGCTGCTGCATCAGTTCCTCAGGTTCCAGACAACAGTCTCACTTCAAATGGTCACAATTATTGTTAGACGATTCCACATTCTCTGCAAATAGAGCACAACTAGGTTCCTATCAAAGTGACATCATCATCCTGTCAGACACCCCAGAAGCTAGCAGCTAGCAGCTGCCCTGCCAAGAAGCTCATGAGTACATCACCCCTGTGTAACACTGCCAGTTCACTGGTGAATCACTGTGTCAGCTTTATTCCTGTTAAGTAATCTGCCCATTACACCAACAGTGCATAATGATCTACTGAGGCATTCTGGGAGCAGTGACGTTAGAACAACAAATGAGACGAGGGTCACATGACTTTCAGCCATCTTTTATCACTTTAAGGGGTATCTTGATAAACTTATGAGGCTACTGCAAATTCTCAAACAAAAGCCAGAAAAGAACTAATCTTAAAAGAATAGCTGAACAAATGAGAGATAAGAGGTAAGATAAGAGAGTCTTTATTGTCATCCACCTGTATGCAGTGCAGTACAGTGCAGTACATAGAGGAAGGAAATTGTGTTTCTCCTGGTCCCTGGGGCAAAACAAAAAGAATGAATGATGCAACATTCAGTGGGAGTGAGGCAAACATTCAGACTACACATACTGTAAGGTGCAACAGCAAGATACAAAAACAAGTACAAAACAAGATACAAAACAAATAAATAAACATAACATAAACATCTTGTTGTGTCTCAGGCTGCAGTCTGGCTGTTAGTCGGGTTAACCATCACCCAGTGATTGAATGATGATGTGCAGTTTAAAATTATGCATAAGCTGTCCATCTAGGTAGTGTATACATGCAATTTAATTGCTCATTAACTAATTAATTTAAATCTCTTCTACTTTACTACCATACTGTTTTCAGTATAAAGTAAGTAAGTAAAACCCTGCATGTTTCACATTAAAAGCTTACCAAGAAAGGGAGGGATTGTACCCTTGGAGTTGCTGGAAGGCTTTTTTTTTTTGCACTTAACTTTTATTTCCATATGCAATCATATAGTAGTGAACATACAAACATGGTACATAGATAACATAACAAATGTAAGCATCGCATCAACCTATCCTATTCATAGAGGCATCACAGACACAGGTACCTGATTAACCACATTCAAACCAATATGCAATCACCCATTACTTTTGTTTAACCATTCACTTCATCATATGTCTGTTAGTAAACTCTGGAGATTAAAGATGAGAGGGTCAGGAGAAATCTTAGTTTGTCACTATACCATATACACAATCACAGTCATATCTGTATACATTCTAATTACATTCAAACTCCTCCCCTCCACTGAGATTACGGATTAGTTGCGTTCTTAATCAGTCTCTGTAGCTGTAGTATTACCGTGTCCATTTAATGTTGAAAACATCAGTCCTTAGTTGGAGTTTGGCCGTTATGCTTTCCATCAAATATACACTTTTTAACCTTTCCCTCCATTGTTGGACAGTTGGTGGCTTTGCATTTCTCCATAACACTGTAATCATCTTTGCAATCAGCAGCAACACGGCCAGTAAATATGTCTGATTTTTGGACTCTATATCCTCTGGATTCTCTCCCAGTATAAAGAATGCTGGCTCTAGAGGTAGGTCTACCCCCAAGATTTGCTTTATCTCCAACTGAATGTCTCTCCAATATTGATACAACTTACAGTAGGGCAATCCCAAAAAATGTGGGTATGGTCGCCAATCTTCCCGCATTCTCTCCAGCATAGTTCTGAGGTGTTGCTGTATCTCGATAACACAAGAAGAGTCTTAAATACTAAATAGTTTTCCACTCAAACTCCCTCCAGGTAGGACTGCTTGTTAGCTTCTGACCATCAAGACATGCCTTTTCCCACATTTCATTTGTGATACTAATGTTCATTTCTAATTGCTATTTTTGTTTTGTCTCCAGCTTGAAGGCATTTAAGTGAAACATCTGCAGGAAGTGCTGGGTTTTACTGACAGTAGTTTAACACCAATCAAAAAAAATGGCAAAGTAGTACAGAATGGAATTAATAACTGAGAGAGAACAATCTTTCTGTTAAAAAGAGAAATTCAGAGTAGCAGAGCGGCGAGTATGTCATGACTCTTGTTGTACTGATAGAATTAGTGCTGCAAATTTATCCAGACAACTGGTAACATGGAGGAAGTGTTAATTTTGCATCAACAGCTAAAACAAGGAGGCTTTTTAGTAAAATGTAATATAAAATACTTGCAAAGGAAAAACAACAGCCAACATTTCCTCTTACCTATAAAATGACCTGCAATATTTAGCAAACTAAAGGACTATGAAAACATTCTATCAGTGCCCATTGGCTGTTAAAGGCTAAATCTGTGGGATATTTTACTGATGATGTATTACATGGACCTTTGTTGTGGATGAGAGTTGGTAACTGTTTCTGTTCCAAAACTATTGTCCTACAAAATTCATGTAGTTTTCTACGTTGACCTATTTTGCATTTGTCAATGGGAAACTAGATGGAGGGATTATAACAGGCAGCACCATCAGCACTAAATTTCACAGTCCTACTACTGTTTTTACAATCATAGACATGTCACACGCTAATATCACCTGTGAGTCATACTCCTTCATGAAGTTCTTCATCACACTGTCTTCCAATGCTCCTTTGTCTGGTTTTAATAAAATAAAAATAATATTTTACACTTGTGTACAGTACATTAAAAATATCTTGGTTCTATGAATAACTGCATGCTTTGCTTTTATAATTATTTCTTTATTAAAACCTCCAGCTTTTTACTTCCATGACCCAGTGAGACAGCCAGTCTCAGCTGGCTGCTTCCAGCTGAAGGTGCAACCCAGCAACTGCACTGCACAGTTACCACTTTAAAATAAGAAGGCTCCCAGCGGTGTGGTGTGATATATTCTGTAATGCCCTGCAAACATTGGCTAACCGTGAGATGGAGTGATAGGACCGCTGCTGCTGCCGATGTCTGAATTCAAATATTTAAATATTTATTACAGTGACGTGTAGAGCAAGCAAGCAAAAACTAAAAACACCTTCAAGAAGAAAAAAGCGTTTCTGGAAGTCTGACCCTGTTCCACCAAGTAGGGTAAGTGTTTTAGAAATGTAGTTGATGACAGTAGAGGTGGAAATTATAAATCACTTCACTGATTCAAATTATATAATTTAGTTCAGTACAAAGATTTGTAGTAGCAAGGTGGAAGGTAAGGGTGCAGAGGTCCAAGTGGTGGATGGGTGTGTAGCATGTCTGATTTTCATGCAGGAAACCAGAGTACATCCTATCATAGACCTGCAATTAACGTTTTGCCTTTTTACTGTATGTGTATATCACAGCTGAAGGCTAAAACATGCTCCTTCGGTTCGGGCTGCATGTCAGCAAAAATGCATGTGTGCCATTCAGAGACGTTTGCGTGGCTGTTTCTTTTATACTTGTAGGAACGGGAAAATAGTTTTGCCTTTCCCTTGTCGAACCTGCTGGATCGAAAGTTGGATCAACCAATAAGCTTGTTTGACACTCAGGGCCGCACAACTGGAGGCGTGGCTCATCTGTGCGCCTCTGCAGCATACAGTTACCCATAACACCCTCAATCTGCGTTGAGCTTTTCATTTATATTTGCAAACTATAATTCCAGTCTGAGCAAAAAGCAACTGATTCAGTCATTGACACTGATGATTCAGTTAAGCTTGAGGGTTCAGTGTTATGTCAGCATCAGACTATAGAATATCAGCCAAATAATAGTCAGACACAACAGTGACCAGTTGATAACACCTCCTGTGTACAAGTTATAAAAGACAGCAAGCTAGGATTGGTCGGGGTCCAAATTGTACTCTGCCAACCCTATTACTACACAAACACGTCTCTATTGAATGATTTAGCAAAACCCTGGATTAGATTCAGTGACAACTTTATTTATGTCCAAATGTGAACGTTTTCAAAATTCTTGCTTACTTGCTTACTTTCTGTACTATATCTACATTTGACAACTACTGTATGGTTAGGGAAACATGGCTACAAAATCTGAAATCTAATTGTATGTCTGTTATGGGACACAAACTCTGGTCTCCTGCATGACAGTCGGACAGACAACACACTTATCCTATACCCTGACAGCCACACCCTTACCTTCTGGCTTGCTACACAGAAGGCACACTACTTCCTGCATTGACAATGACTGTTGGCACTGGACGAAATCATCAAGTATGAACGTAATTCCTAGGGATATTGGGCTGTGCCATGTTTCTTGGCCAAGTCACAGCAACAAGTTATTACTCGATGATTGTCTAATCTGACACAGTGACCACCTCAGAAGACAAAAAAATCATGTAGGCTGATCCTGGCGTCACGTACTGAACACTCCTAGATGACATGATGAATGCAGCAGTAGCTTAGCAGTGCATGCTAGTATGACAATGCAAAGACAGAGAGACCTCTCAACATGTACAAGATAATCTCTGCAGACATAATGTAACTGCATTTTTGCACTGGGATTAATGTGAAAATTGTGTATGCAACAAAGCATGTTATACAATGAACAGTGTCACAAACAGACAGACCATTTGCCTGTTCAGTTTAAAGCAGACCTGTAGGACTTCACAGAGTCCACTTTGTCAACACAGTTCACTGAAAGCTCTTTCTGTTAGAAGCATTTGACCTTCTCTATGAGGAGGTGGTTCGTGCACAATGCAGCTCGCCAATTAAGTCATATTCAAATCCAATGCACTGAATGAAATAAACGGTTTACAACTGCAGTCACACGGAACACTATCTGGGATCCAATAATAAACTCCAAGCTATTTTAAGACTATAAGAAAAGGAGATATGGTGCAACTTTTTTGAGTGCAGACAAAAAATGTATCAGCTGACGTTAATTAGCCAACAACATCCGCTCATTAATTTGTTTGAAGCTTGTACTCTAAATACAACACAGCAAACTTTGATGTAATTCAAGGGCTCTGTGGGAAACCGCATAAGTGAAAGAATGCTTTGATTGAACCATGGAAAAAAAATGTGCTAATTTGCGAGAAGATGATGCAGATGATAATAAATACATTAAGCTGGCTATGTGATATCAGTGCACAGAGACAGCTCTGACACCACAATGAACACAACTCCCAGGGGTGTCTCACTCATGTCTTGTATCGATCTCCATCAGCCACAGGGCCTGGCATCCACCAGGCAGTGTCAGCCTCTTGGCTAATTGGGAGAAAAACACACGGGCAAAGAGGCGCAGACCTGATTGTGTCTTTGATCCATAAAACATGAAGAGTTCAATTCCTGTCTCTCCTTTCATTAACTTAATTAACGTGCCAAGAAATTAATAAAACATTCGGCGAGAAATGCAAAGTGAAAACGGGAAATGACTTCCTGTAGTGAATGTGCATACACATACTGGCTGGGGAGAAACCCCTTTGACATTGACGGGATCTTTTTCCCCCCTTCTCTCCACACAGACACACGCTGTGGCAGCAGCCTAAAGGTCAGAGCTCAGGGCTAATAACTGGAAGGTTGCCAGTGTGTGTGTGAGAACAGTGAACCAGTGACGCTCTCCCCTTCCTATCCAACAACTATCAACCCCTCCAACAGTGCACTTAAACTCCAGCTGCTTCAGGGAGGCTATGGTAGGACTAGGCAGATGTCACTGTATCTATCTGTGTCCATTAGAAGCACAGTGCGCCTGTAGAACAGCAGGCACGCATGGTAAGTCATCAGTTGGCCAAATTATACGCCGTTTTGGAATAAATTTCCACTGCTACACTGATGATACTCAGCTGTATGTGCCTATTGAGGCAGATGATGATGCTCAAATTATCAATCCAGAGGCCAGTTTATCCGCTGTGAAATCCTGGGTGTCACGTAATGTCCTGCTCCTAAATTCTGATAAAATTGAGATGCTAGTCATTGGCCTGGCTCGACAGAGACACCAGTTTGATCAAGTAGCACTAACTCTCAACAACTGTGTGATTTCTCAAGAGTTTGACAGCCGAGAACCTCGGTGTTACGTTTAATCCTACGCTTTCCGTTGATCAGCACATGAAAAAAATCACCAAGATTTCCTTTTTCCACTGAAGTAACCGCTAAAATCAGGTCCTTTCTGTCTATGGCTGTTGCAGAGATTTTAGCTTTTAGCTTCACCTCATTGGCTCCCTGCCCATGTCAGATCAGACTTCTGATGACTTTAAATTAAAAATAAAATTATAAATGGACTCGCCCCTTCTTATCTGTCTGATCTCATTAAACTTTATGTCCCATCCTGTGCTCTCCGCTCTCTGAATACTGGATCCTATCTGTCCGCAGAGTTAAAAAGAAGTGAGCTGGCTGCAGGGCCTTTTCGTATCGAGCTCCTAATCTCTGGAATAATCTTCCTGCTGACATCAGACAGTCTGACTCTGTTGAGGCTTTTAAATCTAAGCTGAAAACACATCTTTTCACCTTAACTTTCAATTAGTGCTTATCCTTCAATACCTCAGGCCTCGTACCTGTTACCACTTTCCTCCCGGCAGGCTGGTCTTAGTCTCAATGAATCTATTAACATTAGTACTTATAGTCCATGTTTGTCCTGCTAATGAGAAAACAACACTGTAAACTGTTTGATAACAACTGCATTTCTCTTACTTTCTGTTGTTTTTGTTTGTTTTTTGTTTCCCACAAGCCGCCCAGCTGTGTGCGTCTCTCTTCCTCCCCCTCTCTCCCTCTCTCTCCCTAGTTTGCTCCTCCTTGTCCTCACTTTTCGCTCAGGCTTCTCTCTGCTGGACCATCGGCCGTCCTGGGACCTCTCTCCTGGCTGTCGATGCCACATCCAGACGTTGATCTGGATTGTCCCCCAGAAGATTCAGCCTCTCCTCTGTTCTCCCTCTCTCCCTAGTTTGCATGCTATCATGTCTCTCTCTTCCTTCATGTGTTTGTCTGCCCTGTCTGTGTGAATGCTGTTGCTTGCCTCTTCTGTGTTTGTGTGCCCGGTCTTCTTTCCAGGTCTCCATGGTGAAAAGGAGGTTGTGTGGCTCAGGTCCTACCTATTTGGCAAACTTATGTTTTGTTATGTTTTACAATCTACATATATCTGTATTTTTGTCATCATATACACTGTGATTTTTTTTGTGTGTGGATCTATTCTGTACACACAGCATCTATTGCATGCCTGTCCATCCTGGGAGAGGGATCCCTCCTCTGTTGCTCTTCCTGAGGTTTCTTACATAGTTTCCCTGTTAAAGGAGCAGTGTGTAGGATTTCGGGGGATCAGTTGGCAGAAATGGAATATAATATTCATAATTATGTTGTCATTAGTGTACAATCACCTAAAACTAAGAATCGTTGTGTTTTTCTTAGCTTAGAATGAGCCCTTCATATCTACATGTGGAGCGGGTCCTCTTCCACGGAGTCCACCATGTTGCACCACCATGTTTCTACAGTAGCCCAGAAAGGACAAACCAAACACTGGCTCTAGAGAGGGCCTTTCGCGTTTTTACATGGCAGCCACCGTAGGTTCTTGGAAAGAGAGGGGTAAGGGGAGGGGTATTCAGTTGGTTGCAATCTGCAACCTCACCGCTAGATGCCACTTAATCCTACACACTGGTCCTTTAAATGGTTTTTTGGGGGGAGTTTTTCCTTACCCGAATGGAGAGTCTGAGGACAGAGGGTGTTGTATGCTCTACAGATTGTAAAGCCCCTTAAGGCAAATTTTGATTTGTGATATTGGGTTATATAAACAAAATTGACTTGACTTGACAGTACATATATATACAGGTTAACCCTTTGTTAACAGCTACATCTGTAAAAAAAAATAAAAAAAAATACATACACACACACACACACACACACACACACACATATATATATATATATGTATGTATTTATTACTCATTATCCCCCTGAATATGAATATATATATGAATATAAGGCTTCTTGTTCTTGTCCTTGTTCTTGTCGTAGAAGTAGTGAGTAAGAATAGTAGTAAAGATACTGATGGTAAATACAGTAGTAGCAGAAGTAGTGGTAGTAGTGGTATTTGTAGCAACAGTAGTGGTATTTGTTGGCAACAGTGCCACCAAAAGTAGTAGTAGTACTATTAGCATAAGTTTTAGGTGTGGTAGCACTGTTATGGAATTTGGTAGAGGTGTGTTTGGCTGCAGTGGTACTACATATTAAATATTAGATGCAATGGTAGTAGGCTAATAGCAGTAAGAGGAACTTTAGTAATAGTGGTGGTAGTAGTAGTAGCTAGTATAGTAGTAGTTGAAAAATTTGTAGTAAGTGATAGTAGTATTGGTAGTAGTATAGTATTATTGGTATTGTTTCTGAATACAGTAATTAAAGTAGTGGTAGTAAGTCTAGTCAAGTCAATTTTATTTATATAGTCCAATGTTACAAATCACAAATTATCGTTAATTAGTGACAGCTGATATGACCTACTCCCTCCAATGTTTGTCATTTTAACTGCTGGCTAACAAGGAGAAGCTGCTAGTTCAACAAACAACCAGATTCTTTACCGTCAGAAAAGCAAATTTTGCCAATCTGTGTGTCTGAACAAAGTCAATCACTGGTGCAACCAAACATTTTTTCACATTAACTCACATTAATTTTCACTCTCTTATGCTGTGAAATGCTCAAAGTGTACAGCCTGATGTCATTAAGAACATCAGCGCTGCAACTGGCTGCATTATTAGCAGGTTGAGGTGGAAAAACACAGCAGAATACAGTAAAGAAAGGATCAGATTTTGATCATGTTTATTTTAGTCAATATGCCCATCTCTATTAATATTTAATGATTCTGATAGAAAACCAATAATTTGGACTTTATATGTTATTTTGATTGGTTAAAGTAAAAATTAAGTTAATAATTCCTTATAATTTTGAAATAATTCTGACTTTTTAAGTAAAAAATGTGAGAAATTTTTGATTTACTATCTCATGATAATTTTGACCTCAAATTTCATAATTTTTACTTGGTCCCTTAAAAGTTTGACTTAGTATCTAACTATCTTTAAGTGATGAGCATTTTTATTTTGCTAACTTTTATCCTCTGTCCTTTTCTGGCATTAATGGGTTTCCATAGATACAGATGTATATGCTTGAGTGGGATAAAGAAGTGTATATTCTCATGCCTTCTAATCTGTTATATAAGCTCTTCCATTACAAAGCACTATCACACAGCAACAATGCATTGCCTTTTCTGCTACAGCATGACACCTTGTTTTTCATGTGAGTTGGAGGAAAAGCTCTTATTCCACCATGTGGAAATGAAGATAAAGCTGTAATTTATTCCAGCAATACTTTGAGAACTACAGCGTATGCATCCTTCTTAGAACAAAAGGCACATCAAGTCAAATTTATTTATGAAGGAGTTTTAACAAAAACAATATCCATCAAAAGGGGCTTTACAGCATAATGCATGACACTTGACAGGAGACAAACAAACAAATCATAAGATATAAAGCTTAAATCCATTTGCATCCTCACGCATGTGAGAAGTGCACCTCCATGTGTGTCCGAGACAACTTCCACTCCCCCCTGAAGGAGCAATTAAGACTTTCCTGCTGCAAAATGTGTCACAGAGCAGGTGGAACACTTCAGTACTTCACTCAGTGTGTTAATATTATGCACCAACCTGTTGTAAAAAAAATAAAAAATATATATTTTTGTATATTCTTCTATTGTATATGAGTGTCTCCCCCAAATATGAAAAGAGACTTAAGTCTTGTGTTGCCTTTTCAAGTAAATACCTTACAAAAAAACAGTTTTGCCTCATTAATCACAAATTCCACAAGGAGATCTCGCTAAAGTCAAAGTATGTAAACTACGACGCATGCCCCAGTGACGCGAGAGGTAAGGAAATGGTCAGGCCAATCAGAGGCTGCCCGACATGACGCAGTCTGGAGCACGTTCCAGGACACCACCGTCGACATCACCAATGACGTCAATGGATTCGCTGTGGTGGATTTAATTTGTAAAACAACAAACAACAGAAGCAACTGTTCCCAAAACTACAGTTACATAATTCCACAACCAGAAACCATGGATTACCAGAACCATCCGGGATGCCATAAACACACGCACTGCAGCCCACAACCTAGGGCTGCAGTCCAGATACACGGACAATTATGAAGCAGCAGCCTACAATGTAAGAAGGGCAGTAAGGAGGCAAAAAGGAACTACGGGAAGAAAGCGGAACTAAAATTCCAGGAGGATAATCCCAGGAACATGTGGCAAGGTCTAAGAATCATGACTGATTACAAGCCCGCCCTCCCTCCTTGTCAAGTGCTGATGCGTCTCTAGCAAGTGAGCTAAACAAATTTTATGCTCGCTTTGAGGCCATCGACAGCCAACAACAGCTGAAGCGGAGGTTAATGGATGGGTGGGAGCACTTTCCACACCTATCACCCTTTCTGAGCATGATGTCAAGAGAGTTTTCAAGCGTGCGAACACCAAGAAAGCAGCAGGACCAGACGGTATCAGTGGGCGGGTCCTCAAACTATGTGCTGACCAACTAGTGCCGGTGTTCACAATGATATTAAACATATCCCTGGATCAGTCTGTCGTACCTACGTGCTTCAAGAAGTCCACCAACATTCCTGTGCCCAAGAAAACAAGACCAGCCTGCCTGAATGACTACTGCCCGGTGGCACTCACCTCTGTGGTAATGAGGTGCTTTCAATGGCTGGTCAAGGAATACATTTGTGCCTCACTACCCAGAACACTCGACCCACTACAGTCCCTGTCTACCGTCCTGACCGATCAACGGATGACGCCATAGCACACATCCTCCACACCACCCTATCCCATCTGGACAAGAAAGAGAGCTATGTGAGATTGCTGTTCACGGACTACAGTTCAGCGTTTAAGTAAGTAAGTAAAGTTTATTTATTTTTCACAGACATTATGTCACAAAGTGCTTTACAAGGACATTATACAATATGCAAGGAAGAAAGCATAGATGATGAAGTGACCACCCGAGCCACATGTTACATAATAAAAAAAACAAAACATACATATAATGCAGACCTGGTGCATACAGGTTACTTGAACACCTGTCTAAACAGGTATGTTTTTAACTGCCCTTCTACAGAATCAGCATAAGGGTGCGGGCAGGGCATTCCATAGTTTAGGTGCCACAGCCTCAAAAGCTCGATCACCACGGGTCTTAGGGTGGGTGCGTGGGACAGACAGCAAATTTAGCATGTTTGACTTCAGGGAGCGAGCTGATGAGTGAGGGTGAAGTAGTTAGGCCACATAAACAGAAGCCTGACCTTGCAATGCTCTGTAAAGCCGTGTTTCCACCAGGCAGTCCGGTTCAGTTCAGTTCGGTTCGTTACACATTAGAACACTTATTTTTGCATTTACTGTCTGCGGTGTAAACGCAACACAGATCTTGGGTTTAGGTACCTTTGGCAAGAGTACTATATACTATACCAAAGGTACTATACAGAAGTGCTTAATGGAAGCGCGGCTTAAGTAAGAGTGAGAATTTTAAACTGGATCCTTCAGGCAGCAGGGAGCCAGTGAAGAGATTTAAGTAGTGTGAGACCGTCTATTTGACCTAGCAAGTAGTCTTGCCTGCAGACGATCAAGAGCAGAAATACTAAGTGAGGAGAAAAGTGCGTTACAGTAGTCAATGCGAGATGAGATAAAAGGTGTGTATAAGCATCTCTAGTTCAGCAGTTAAAACTACAGATCTCAGTTTACTAATATTTCTTAAGTGGAAAAAACAAGATCTGCTTCTAGTAAAATCAGAAGGGTCTTTACAGATACGTTTCAACCTGCAAAATTGACTATAGGGTAGACTATTTTTTAGGGGAAGAGGATGACAACTGTCTGCTCTTAGTGGTGGTGGTGGTGGTGCTCTTCTCCTCCATTACATCCAATTTTTTTTCCCTTTCAGTTCAAGTTCAGGGTATAATCATAGTGAAATGTATGACTGTTAGCTGCTTCAATTATGCAATAAAAAATAAGTGTAAAATAGAATAAGAATAAAGAATAGAAATAAGTAATAAATGATAATGTTAACTATAGCAGTAACTTATTAAATATTAAAGTAAGTAAAAATAGTCTTAGAGCAATTCTTAGGCAGTGTCCTCATTTAGGATCCTAGTGGCCTGAGGGATGAAGCTCTTCCTGAGCCTCTCAGTGCTGGCCTGGTGTATCTGGTATTTTCCTCTAGACCACAGCAGGGAGAAAACGGACACCAGACAGTCGCTGTTCATGATGGCTGTGACGATTCCCTGGTGGATGGAGTGCTGCGTTGCCTCTCAGGTCAGGCGGCGCAGGTGCCTGTTGAGCTCCAGCCGGTAGGCGAAGCCCTCGGACTGCCCAGCGAGTCCCGATGAGCTGCACGGCGGGGAAGAACTGCCCGTGGCTGCCACACTTCTCCCACTTCTCCAGCACCGGCAAGAGAGGAATGAAGAGGAAGCCGAAGCAGGACCGCATCATCACCCACTCCACCACGCCCGGCAGGTTGATGACCGTGGTCAGGAACACAATGTCCTCCCCCTGGTTGAATGGAGCTGTCCGGTATTCTAGGACATAGCCAAGTCTCGGCGAAACAAAGGACATTACAGTTCCTGATATCCCGTTAGAAACTGATGCAGGCACGGAGGCCATCCAGTTTATTATCCAACGGCAAGACTGTAAGCCAGGGTATCATTTCTCTGCTCAACTGTAATAATACAGGACTTGTTTGTAGTAGTATCAACATCACAAGTGTTTACTGACAACATGTAGTAGTACGGATGAAACTCGTAGTCTGAATCCACACCTAGGCTTTCTGCGGGTCCTGGGCCAGCTAACTGCTGCAATGCTGTCAGTGGGCAGGTTATAGTCCATTGGCAAAACAACAACAGAGTGAATCAGCTCGGTCATCACTGGATCAGATCAACAACCAGAGCCTATGCTGGGTTTGTTTTACAGGGCTTAGCTGAAACTTTGCTGGGATAAAACCAATGAAACTCTGGTTACATCATGTTAGCCTGGATTATTTAAGCAACCTGCCATCATGACAGAGAGCTGAGAGAATGCCACACAATAAGTTATTAGTTTTAAAGTTTTCTGGACTGAGGGACTGTTGCACTTAGCTCCAAATTCTTGGCAATAGGAGAATTTGAACAACGATTTAAAAACATCTGGTTGCCATGATAGTGATTTCTTGACAGAAGAAAACTGTAACTGGTGAATGACAGTGACTTCTTTCTGGGCCCATACAGTGTTAAATGGTGTAGTTTTCTGATCTCAATGAATATTGAAAACTAAATATAAATACATACATATACATACAGTGGTGGCCAAAATTGTTAGAACACCTGACAGATCTGAAAATATTGACCTTTTTTTTGCCTCCAAAACACNATTTCATTTCATAATGTTCATGAAACATGCAGATGGTTGCTCTGAGCACAACAAATATCAGATGAAGTGAGTCCTACTGTTTCTATCCACTTTTAACTCTAATATTTGGTATGTCCACCTTGTGCAGCAATTACAGCAACACATCTCTCTGGCATAGTGTCAACATATTTCCTGAGAACTTCAACACTAATGTTATCCCATGCCTTCTGCAACTCAAGCCAAAGGCTTTCCTTTGAATGTACAATAGATCTGTCCAGTTTATTTTCCAACTTGCCCCAAATTTGCTCGATGGGGTTGAGGTCCGGACTTTGAGGGGGCCAGTCCATCATTTTCAATGTTCCAGCAGATTCCTTCTGTCGCAGGTAGTTCCGGCAATAGTTAGAAGAATGTTTAGGGTCATTGTCCTCTTGGAAAATAAATCCAGGCCCAATAAGATGACTCCCAGATGGTACTCCATGCCTCACCAGAATGTTGTGGTATACTTTCTTATCTATGATGCCATCAATTTTCACTAAGTCACCTGTTCCTGAGGCTGAAATGGCACCCCACACCATAATACTACCCCGTCCGTGTTTAACTGTTGGAAAGAGACACTCATTTTTATATATCTCCCCCTCCCTACGTCGAACATACACTCTTCGCTTGTTTACAAACTGTTCAAACTTGGACTCATCAGTCCACAACACTTTATACCAATCTNCTGATGTTACCAATCACTTAATGAGCAGGATAGGCCTTGTACATTCAAAAGAATCACACAGCTGTGTCCTAAGACTCTTGCATCACCATCAATTTAACCACGATCACACCTGACAATGATTACACAAGTAATTTGGCTTCTTCTGTGAAGGAACATGATTGTGTGACATTGACAGTGAAATAGGCCTAGCTTATTTTTTGTAAGGAAAATGACCTAAATCTCCTTATGATGGCTCTATTCTATGGTTTATAGAGCATAATGATGACTTTGTAGATATTTCATTCGTTTTATGGGTATTTTAATGGCCAATTCAACAAAAACAACTGAAACCTCTAAAATATGCCAAGTGTTCTAATAATTTTGGCCACCACTGTATATATACTAAAATACAGTGCAAAAACTGCAGAACTTAAATCCAGAATGGCTTGTTCCGTTTCCTTAGAAAGTTAATGTCAACCCCTCGGTCCCAGAATGACCTCACCAATACCAATTTTAAAAAAAACCATCATTGAATGTTTGGCCTCCAAAAAATGTCTGGCAACTGGGTGTTTTATATCTACCCTTTTATTTGAGCTCCTATGTTCTATGATCTTATCTTCTAGTAAACACTCCATTATGAATGTATACTTTGTTGCATGGACAGCTGATCACATTGATCACATTTTTTGATCGTTAGCTGATTAGTATATTTATATTTAAAGATATAATCTTGAAGGTTTTCATTTAAACAAATAAAGTCACTATCACCAAATGACGTGACACAATGGTGATTGAGCCTAAAATAAAATCTAACGAGATGAGTATAGTAGACACTTGGAATGTCTGTTGATATTCAAAGATGCCTTCACTTTACCATGAGTTGCATGTCAAATACATTTTCAAACAGTGGCTCGAGGGCGACAGGGATAAAATCTTTTATAACGGTTTATGTAATTGTAATTTTATATCCCAGTATTGATATATACTGCGATATAGCAACATTTCTAGAATTTCAATTATAATTCTTAATAAATAAGTCAGATGGGAATATCTGTTTTTGCCTAGTACAGCTAATTAAATACCCGAAAATCAAGGTACTTCTTCACATTAATGCAAAAATCCTATTATCAAATATTTCCATAAAGCGGACTTCCTGATTCATTTAGTGACATTTCTCACAATAGCCAGCGATTTTATAAGATTGGCTACCTCAGTATAATAAAGACACCTTGGCATGGCAAAATCTGTGACGGTTTACAGTATATAGTAGTATTATGCACTCCTACTGGCTATTGTTTGATGCTGAGGTGCTTTGCATTGCGAACACTGATAAGAGCAACAACAGCAAACAAATGGAGAGGTAATGATTTAAAGAGTAGTACATCTCTTTGATAAAGCACAGCACAAACTATCAGCAGGCATTCATTTCCGAGGCACAACTGTAGTGTCTACATTACACTCACATCTGTAATTTACCCCAGTGTGGCCCTTCTTTCCTTAATTATCCAAATGAGAAGGATGAGAAGCTAGAGGTGAGGTTAAAAGCAGATGATTCGAGGTGAAGCCACAGCCAGTAGATGACTGAGATAAGCACTCGCTGTTGCCAAGCACTTGCACATGGTGGGAATTGTTGGGTCTCTGTAAATAATATTATAAAGACTATGGTCTAGACCTGCTTTATATGTAAAGCGTCATGAGATGACTTTTGTTGTGATTAGGTGCAATATAAATAAAAAACAGAAAAAACAGGTAGAGCTCCAGCACAGAGGATTTGAGCTTTCCAGGTATGATATCTTTACTTTGTAAACAGACCCACCTCTCTGTCTCTGGGAGGCCAAGTAAAGCCATAAAACAGCTGTGGTGGGTACAGGTGCTAACACGCCCCAGCTCTGTCTGACAAAACCATTAGCCAGCACTACCACGCACACACAGGTGGCATGGAGCATCTACATTACACCAATTGTTATTTATTGCAGATTGCAACACCTTATATGTCACTAAATAAATCTACATGTCTGTGCAATCAAACCACAGGGACTCATCAACCTTGGGAACAGGAATAAAGCAGAGATAAAGTCAAGTAGTCCATTTGCTTTGTAACACAAGGCTGGCTGCACCTATTCGGCATGTCGGACACGTCTACCTGGGCGAAAAGCAATCACAGACTCCGTCCAATGATTAAAACAAAGATGAGACTATGTCTTTGCCCAACTCTATCCACTCTGCTCCTGCTAATGGGATTTTCTGAACTTCAGGACAGGTGTGGAGCTGTAATGAGTGGCAACGCGGCAGGGGAAATATTTGGTCTCCTTGATTCTCACAACTCTGATGAGGCTATACACACCGCCTCCCTGTTTTCACTTGATCCTGAGCTGTCGGGCTTCTCTCAGGCATGATCACACAGGATCGCATCGCCCCAGATGTTAGCTCTGTATTGTTGCTTTAATCATGAGAGAACACTTTTCAGCTCAGCTCATTTTGGCCATCCCTCCTTTATACTCAACAAGTTAATTGCTGTGATCTGAGAAGACACTGACATCACTCTAAAGAAATCAGATGGGGCAAGAAACACAAGCAGCCAAACTATCAGACAGGTTGGAAACAAACCTCCAGCTTTGTCAAAGTTATTTGAAAGAGAAAATAAAGGTGAATGATAAAATTATTACCCAAACTGTATGTTCATCATTGTAGTGATGTCACTGGGGTTCAAGATCTCAGCAATTAAGTTGGTGAGTTCAATGTTATCATAACTGATAGAAATGATACAGAAAACTACAAGAATAAGACCCAAGTTGAAAAATAAACTGGTATATTCCCACATGTTCCTTGGAACAGAGTTGCATACAGTAAAGTAACCTTACTGTAAAGGTGCCATGTGTGCCATGTTTGTTTCAAGGTTTTTCATAGGGACAGACCTTTATTTCTAATTTCTAGTACATTTAATCATAGTTTCGTAAGAGGCCTCCCAGTTGTTTGATCTGCTCCTCTTTTAATTTGTTGGTGATGCTGTTTGGTGATGTAACAACATTAATTCCATTAGTCATCCAGTCATGTCATACTCACCATGTTAAAATGTTTCATTCATTAATTATTTACAGTCACATCCACTTTTCTTTTTTTTTTGCCCAGTGTTAAGCTACAGCAAAATCTCTTCTATTCCTGGTAGACTTTTAATTTGAAACAACGGAAGAAGTGTTGAGTTTCACTTACCGTAGCTTAACAACAATCAAAAAAAAAGGGAAATGATAAGCAATTGGAAATAAATAGTGAATGAAAACAGTATCTGTATAAAAGATGTAGAAGTATGACATAGCTGTTGTTGTACTGATGGAATTAGTGCTGTAGAAATTCATTATCCTTTACCATGGGAGCCATTACAGTTGAGGTAATTCCAGCATTGCTCAATATTTTTTACTCAGCCTTTATTTGCAACTGGTCTTTATTTGTTGTGCTGTCATTTACAAAATAACAGCTTTCATTTGAGAATTTATAGCATCAAATAAGGAATGTAAGACAGACTGGCTAACTGGGCAAAGTAACTATAAAAACTAAATCCACAACACTTAAGTATTTGAGTGTCCATATACTGTAATCAAGAGGTTTTATTTTTCCAAAGAGTTGCTGTATTCAGACTCAGTTACTAAGCCAACATATTCACTACAGAGAGACTGAGGATTTGTTATAGGCCTTATGGATTAGACAACATCAACAAACATCAGTATTGTCTGTTTGTCTTTAAAGAGTAATTCAAGACAACTTTTAACACAAACAATGCACTTGTAATGGAGTATTTTTGCATTGCTGTATTGCTACTTTTACTTTTTGCGATGTAACAAGTAGGATTCGTCAGTCACTGTTTGTAAACGCAACATTCAAAGTTGGCCCCTCCTCCCCCCGGCTCAAAGCGCATGTGCCACTGGTGGCCCCACGTGCTTACGATCTGGCAACTGGTTACTAAGTTTTTATAGAGTCCCACACCTCACACCCTGGTCATAAGTGATGATTGAGTACTGCAGATTTGAGAAATCCAGTTGAATTCTATGTAATCAAACAACCCCAAGACACTACTGCCAACTTGGTGTCTTTGAGTCATGTTCACTACAGAGCAGAGTCCTGCATTCAAAATATTACTTAAGTATAAAAGTATCATCAGATAAATGTACCCAAAGGGGTGCTTCAGTCATTTGATATCCACTGACATTTCCCAAAATGCAACTCAATAGCATGATTTGCAAGACCCTCCTTGCCTGGTAAATGGCTGTCTTTCAAACCCAATGCCAATACCCAATTTGATTATTTTTATTGATGCATTAATGTGCAAATAGCATTGTTGTGTTGTAGCTGGCTTTATCTGCAAAGAAAGTAGTAACTTCAGTTGTTAAACATATGTCATAAAATAAAAGTACAATATTTCCCCATGAAACTGCTATGCTGTTGAATTGTATCATGTTATATTCATAGTTGGCTCTAATATTTATAATACTCTCATTGATATACATGTGGTAGTGAATGCTAGTTAGTGAGATTAACCTAATTCACCTTAAACTGCTGTTTCCACGTCACTCTGGTATTAGAAGGCACTCATGTACTATAAGCTGCAAAAAAAGTGACACTGAGTGTGAATGTCTCCACCCCACTGATATATTAAAATTCTATAAATACTGAAATTAACTGGACTCAGATAAAGTTAAGCACTGCACCACCCTGCTTCTCATTAACATTTGAAAAAAGTGTGTTATTCTTTGATTTTTCCGCAGGGGGTTTTGACCACAATCTTACCTCCCTACACTGCCATGTTCAAATCTTTGTTTTCCACTGATGCCATGCTCTCTCTTAACACTGTAAGGTGCTTTAGTGAAATGGCTCCACCTAATTGCAAATGTGAGCTGTACTGTGGAATGTGATAGTTATTACTTCGACCCAGTTGCTTGTTTTCTTTATTGTTCTCATTGTAGCTGTAAAGTGCAGTGTGGTGTTTCTTTGTAACATGTAGTTTTAAATTTGATTTGAGGGTCCATGCTGACTCACAGCTGTGTGTGTCCTCAGGAAATGCTTTACAGTAATTGGCTTTAAAGTCTTTGAACACCATGATGCCAAACACTTGAGAAACTAACTCCATAGATGCCCCTTGTATTTTAAGATGCTTGTTTGCTTTTGTACTAATCAGGAATGAGAATAGATGAAGATAAAGTTGAATATCAGCATCAGTCCAGATTACTGGAATGGACAGTGAAGGAGGGTCTCTTTATGAAAAAGTGGCCTTTTCAAATCAAAAATATTTTCTGCACATTAGTAGTATATCATCTGGTTAAGGAAGGAATGCTCTAAATCAGTTTCTCAACCTGAAGTCTGAGGATGGCTACTCATACATGCTGTTATAGCAGGAGGTCTGCTGAAAATATTTCAAATAAACATGTGTGTATTTTGTTTATGTATTACTCAGAAAGAATGTAAATGTGAGCATGTATAATTTCATGATCACTGGGCAAACTCCCTCTGCAGATGAAGAATATGTACCTTGTGGCAAGACTGTTTTCTCAACACAGTGAAAGCATATATTAAAAATATATTTTAAAAAATATAGTTATTTTCCCTCATTAAAATCAAGCATATACTCATGAGACCCTTAAAGAAGCTTCCTAAGTCAAAGTCTTGGGTTAAGAACATTTCAGTAATGCAATAATATTTCAGTATTATGCTGGCCCCCGTTGTCTCCAAGTTCCCATAACGAACAGTGCTCACAGTGCACTATGGATGGCAGCTTCATTACATTTTGTCCAGAGAACCAAAAACCAGCTATACTGAATACTACCTGGCCCCTGGTTTTCTGTAATTTCATAAAACACAACTTGCACTAGAGCACTGCAGTGGGATCCCGTGGCTCCTACTGCAGGCCGGATGAAAATTGTAGAAATTAGTTCCTTTATGTATGTGAATGATCACACTGTCTTGAAATAACCGCTGGTTAATTAAGAATAAACACCACATGAACAGATCATTAAGGAAGTGGGAGGGATTAAGAAAACAGTCCAGCGCAGGGCTCTAATAGGTGCTATTATAATACTTCAGTGGTACTAATTCCTAAACAAACATTTTGCAAGAGCATAAACAAACTTAATCCTGATGCTTGGGTCACAAGTACTGTATGGTGTCTGTGGACTCTCCTCCTGCCGACTCTGCTGCCTGGCTGGTCGAGTAAACATTGAGGAAAGGTGGAGGGGACAAATACCAGCGCATTGATCTTCTCTGCCAAGCATCCTGCAAGCTAATGTGCAGGTGTTGGATAATAAACTGGATGACCTCCATGCCTGCATCAGTTTCCAACGGGATATCGGGAATTGTAATGTCCTTTGTTTCACCGAGACTTGGCTAAGTCCTGGAATACCACACAGTGCCATTCAACCAGGGGAGGACATTGTCTTCCTGGCCACGGACATCAACCTGCCGGGCGCGGACTGGGTGACTGGCTTCCTCTTCGTGCTGGTGCTGGAGAAGCATTAGAAGACTGACAGCCATGGCGGTTCTTCGCCATTGTGCAGCTCATCAGCACTCGCGGGCAGGCCGAGGGCTTCGCCTACTGGCTGGAGCTGAACAAACACCGCCGCTGCCTGACCTGGGAGGCCGTGCCGCGCTGTGACAGTTTGACTTTCTGTGTTCTGTTTGATTTTTATTATTTGGTTAGGGGTGTCAGCCAGGTCTCTCTCCTGGCTTTTAAGATCAGTTAGTCAGGTTTTTGTTTAGTGTGTAGTTTTTTTTTCTTTATGTTTAAATCTAACTTCACAAGGATGCACAAAATCAAAATGAACACCCTACACATTGAATGACCAATAAGAACACAAACACAAAATCTTAGTTCAAAACCATAATATTCATATATTTAAAGACCTTCACCAAAACACACAAAATCCCACAGTCCCAAAGTCCACAAAGCAAAAAACATAATCCAAGTCAAAACTACAGGTTTTCTTTTAGTCCAGGTAAATTTCTTTGTCCAAGAATATGAAGAAAATTTAATTCAGTTCCGTTTGTAGCAACAAAACAACAAAAACCTTCAAGCAAAATATAAACAACAAGTTTGTGTCACTTACGGCGTCAGTCTGTCAGTCAGTCCAGTCTCAGTCAGTCAGTCTGGGTTTTTTCTTCTGAGTTGTAGGTGGATTTACCGGCTTCCGTAACAGCTGAGTAGAGTGGATATGGAGTGATCCAGGAGAATGTAGATTATTGTTCGGAGGACAGCTGTCAGTGGCAGATGAATAAATGCAAGGGATTAACAACCTTACTGTATTTTTTTACAGCACAATCGAGCATTTTGCTCCGGCTGAAAGACTCTCCTGCTCTCCTGGAAAACAACTGAATGGGATAAACGGTAGTGAGGTGAATTGTGGCGCGAGCTGGGAATGACTCAGTGAGTAGTTGTGAAAAATGGGTGTTTCCAGGGGGTTTACACAGGTGGTAAAATCAAGGGATTAAATCGAGGTTGCTACAGCACTCCATCTGCAAGGGCTGCACCATGGCCATCATGAACAGCGACTGCCTAGTGTTCATTTTCTCTCTGTGTGGTCAAGAAGAAGATACCGGATACACCCGGCCATCTTGTTTCCAAGATGGCGCTGTGGATGGCAGCCTCGGTGCTGCGCTCTCTAGTACTTTTTGTGTTTTTGTTCATTTGTTTAGTTTTCTGCTCTCCCTCTTTGGTCACTTTCACCAGAGAGGAACTCTTAAACATCGGACTATCCGCTGTTCAAACTTTTTCTCCGGTTTTCATTGAACCGGAAAGTTTTTCTGAGCTTTTAGTCGGAGCAGCAGCAGCTCTCTACGGGATCTGCCGGAGACGCCGACAAGGGAAATGAGCAGGAACGCTCGTTAAGCTGAGGCAGCGGGGACTACGGACTGCGCTCCCATCCATACACCTGGCAAATGTCCGCTCTCTGGCCAACAAGATGGACGAACTGCTGCTGCTCAACAGAACAAACACGGACTTTTACAGATCTGCCGCCCTGTGCTTTACTGAGACCTGGCTTGGTGAGCACATCCCGGATAGCTCACTCCATCTACCGGGCTTCCAACTTCTCCGTGGGGACCGCACGGAGCTATCGGGGAAAACGAGGGGAGGCGGAATCTGTTTCTACATAAATGAAGGTTGGTGTATAGATGTCACAGTGTTGAAGAAATCATGCAGTCCTCACCTAGAGACTTTATTCATAAACTGCAAACTATTTTATTCACCGCGGCAGTTTTCCTCGTTTGTTCTGGTCGGTNGAGTGTTTGCTGGACCTCTGAGTGTTTGTGGGGACCTCTGAGTGTTTGTGGGGTCTGAGTGTTTGCTGGACCTCTGAGTGTTTGTGGGGACCTCTGAGTGTTTGTGGGGTCTGAGTGTTTGCTGGACCTCTGAGTCGTCGGGCGAGTTCTCTGGAGAACAGGACATTGGCCAGTTTGCTCTGTCTGTAGCTCTCCAGAGAGCTGTACGGCTTTCTGCTGAAGAACAGGTCATCAAAGTCGATACGACCTGAAGAAGAAAAACATCAAAACTGAATCAAAACCAAGAAACATCATAAACATCAAGGGTAGAGGATCAGAGGTCGTACCCCCCTGGTGGGCAATGGACGACACAGTGACCACGCGACTGGGGGCGGAGCTCTTCAGCTTTGGCAGCAGCAGATTGGTCAGCAGGAAGTGACCCAGATGATTGACAGCCAACTGAGTCTCAAAACCGTCCTCCGTCAGCCACCTTGGACACATCATCACTCCTGCAGACAGACAGGTGGAGAGAGAGAGACAGGTGAGCAGACAGACAGGTAGAGAGAGAGACAGATGGAGAGAGAGACAGGTATGCAGACAGACAGGTGAGCAGACAGACAGGTGGAGAGAGAGAGACAGGTGGAGAGAGAGACAGGTATGCAGACAGACAGGTGAGCAGTGAGGTGGAGAGAGAGAGACAGGTGAGCAGACAGACAGGTAGAGAGAGAGACCGATGGAGAGAGAGACAGGTATGCAGACAGACAGGTGAGCAAACAGACAGGTGGAGAGAGACAGACAGGTGAGCAGACAGACAGGTGGCCTCACCTGCGTTGTTGATGAGGATGTCCAGTCTGTCTTCACTGTCTAGGAAGTCTTTAGCGAACTGTCTGACAGAGTAAACAGAAGCCAGGTCCAGGTGTCTGATCACCACATTACCGTTTCCTGTCGACCGCCGGATCTCCTCCGCCGCCTGCTCCGCTCGGGTCAGGTCCCTGCATGCCATCACCACCCGGGCCCCTGCAACGGATCAAACACACCCTGTCACCACTCGGGCCCTGCAACAGATCAAACACACCCTGTCACCACCTGGGCCCCTGGCCCATTCAACACACACACAGGAAGTATTAATCCTTGTAAACAGGTCAGGTGGTTTCAGCCTCTCTGAGTTACAGTGACCTCTGACCTCTGGTGATGTCATCATGTTGTTGGAGTGTGTGTGTGTGTACATCTAACTTAGCCTACTTTCGGGGACACATTTCAGACTCAAGACCGGCTTGTCCAACTGGGGACAAAAGCTGTGTCCCCAATTTAGAAAACGCTCATTTTTGGGTCAGTGGTTAAGGTTAGGGTAAGTCTCCAGGAAAAGTCTATTTGAATTCCCCAAAAGAGTCTGAAGTGGATTCACACAGTAAATGAAGCGTTAAAAATGCAGCATGTGACATAAAACCAGAATTTTTTTACATTTTTGAGTGAAGTTTTGCATTGATGATGAAACTGTTGAAAGATAAAACTTAATATTGGTCCAAGATGGCGTTGCGGATGGCAGCCTCAGTACTGCACTCCCTAGTACTTTTTGTGTTTTGGTTTATTTGTTTTTTTAAATATCGGACTATCAGCTAGTCAAACTTTTTCTCAGGTTTTCATCAAACCAGAAAGTTTTTCCGAGCTTTTAGTCGGAGCAGCAGCAGGTCTCTACGGGATATGCCGGAGACACAGGTGTGGGAAACGAGCAGGAGCGCTCATTAAGCTGAGACAGCGGAGACTACAAACTGCGCTCCCATCCATATACCTGGTGAATGTCTACTCTTTGGACAACAAAATAGACGAGCTGCTGCTGCTCAACATAACAAATACGGACTTTTACAGATCCGCCGCCCTGTGCTTTACTGAAACCTGGCTTGGTGAGCACATCCCGGAGAGCTCACTCCATCTACTGGGCTTCCAACTCCTCCATGGGGACCGCACAGAAACGAGGGGAGGCGGAATCTGTTTCTACATAAAC
>NTHP01000709.1:164839-179328 GCA_003416845.1 Oplegnathus fasciatus
AAGGTTGGTGTACAGATGTCACAGTGTTGAAGAAATCATGCAGTCCTCACTTAGAGACTCTTTTCATAAACTGCAAACCATTTTATTCAACACGGGAGTTTTCCTCATTTGTTCTGGTCAGTGTTTACATCCATCCTCAGGCCTGTGTTAGTGAGGCGTTACAACACCTGGCTGACCAGATAACAGACATGGAGCGAAAATATCCAGACTCTCTGCTCATCGTTTTGGGAGATTTTAACAGAGCTAACCTCAGCCATGAACTTCCTAAATACAGACAGCATATTAAGTGTCCCACCAGGGATTCAAGCATTCTGGACCACTGCTACACAACTTTAAAGGACGCCTATCGCTCTGTTCCCCGGGCAGCTTTGGGACTCTCTGATCACTGTCTGGTTCATCTCATCCCGACCTACAGGCAGAAACTAAAATCTGCTAAGCCTGTGGTAAAGACTGTGAGGAGATGGACCAACGAGGCAAAGCTGGAGTTACAGGCCTGCTTTGACTGCACTGATTGGAGTGTTTTTGAAGCTGCAGCTACAGACCTGGATGAACTCACTGACACTGCGACATCTTATAATTAGTTTTTGTGAAGACATGTGTGTGCCAACAAAAACCTTCTGCACATACAATAATAACAAACCCTGGTTTACTGCAAAACTAAGGCAGCTTCGTCATGCCAAGGAGGAGGCCTACAGAAGTGGGGACAGAATCTTGTATAACCAGGCCAGGAACACACTGACAAAGGAGATCAGAGTAGCAAAGAGGAGCTACACTGAAAAGCTGAAAAAGAGCTTTTCAGCTGATTCGGCGTCGGTGTGGAGGAGCCTGAAGGACATTACANACCGCCCTCATTCAGTCTGTTCTCTGTACATCTATCACTGTGTGGTTTGGATCAGCCACCAAACAGGACAGGATCAGACTACAACGGACAGTCAGGACTGCAGAAAGAATCATTGGTGCAGAATTGCCCTCCATTCAGGACTTATACAGGTCCAGAGTCAGGAAACGGGCAGAAAACGTTTTTTTTTATTTTTTTTTACCTGTACATAGTAGTTTAATGTTTATGTTTACCTTGTCGAGCTTGTTGTCCTTGTTTTAAGATGTATAGTTTTATATGTATGTAAGTCTATTTCTGTGTATGTACACTGACAGCAAAGAAAAACCGGAGTCAAATTCCTTGTATGTGTCCACATACCTGGCCAATAAAGCTGATTCTGATTCTGATTCCGATTCTGATTCATAATGTGTTCTGCCTAGGGTTGCAAAGGGTTGGTAAATTTCCAGAAATTTTCAGGAAAAATTCCAGAATTGTTATAAGTCTCAACTCGACCATTTGGATAAAGACTAACAGCACGATATTATAGAGCCAGTTGCCAGTTTCCCATGCCTTTTTGGAGATGTTCCCACTGCTGTGCTTAAACATGACATTGATGTGAAAGATGCCAAAACCAGAAAACAGCATCCCTATCGTGTCAACCAAGTTCTAATGAAAAAAAAAGAAACTGAATGCCTGCTAGAAAACGATTCAGCAGTTCCTGGAATTCACCCTGTCTATTGTCTATTTATCACCAAATTCAGTAAAGTCGATGTTGCCATTGTGTCCAACTCATATCCATTACCAAGCATAGAAGATTGGGTTGACAACCTAGGTACTGCAAACTTCGTAAGCAGCACTGTGACATACATACTGCAGGGAGACAGGTTGGGCAAGGTCAAGTGTGCCCCATCAAGGCGAAAGTCATTGCTATTACTGAGTTTCCCACGAGACGCACACTGAGGCAGTTCCTTGGCACGAGTGGCTATTACCGAAACTTCTGAAGGAACTTTCCCACTGTGGTCCAGCCCTCACTAGCCTTATTAGACCAAAAGTAAAGGCTCCTGTACTTGCTGCTCCTGATTTCTACCATCCCTTCAAGCTGGAGGTTGACACTAGAAGGAAATAGACCATTCCATTAGCAAGTTCAATGAACACAATGAGATATTCCACCATTGAGAAAGAAACTCTAGTTCTGTCCCCCTTTGTGTTCTGTCCGTGCATGTACAACCATAAACCAGCTTATGCACTGGGCTCTGTTGGCACAGGAGTTCAACCTTGAAATAAGATATAAGAAGGGCTCAGAAAATGTGCTAGCCGATGCTCTGTCCCAAGTGTAGTTATATTGTGTGTTAATTAGATTACAAACCTATAGGTTTGTGTTTATGGGGAGGAGTATTCCAGCCCCTGCCATTAGCCGGTTATATGTTGTGCTATGAAGTAGCTAATATGTGTGGTCCAGATCCCTCATATTTTGGTAGAACTTTGCAGCCTCTCTCCTGGGATTTGTCTGCCTCACTGTGCATTCCTCTTCATTGATTGGCCTGTCATCTCCACCTCCAATCAGGTCTCATCCTCCTCCTATTGTCCATCCTACATCACCAGCCTAGTCCACCAATCCAGAGTTCTCTTGCTCCAGGCACAGAAGTCATAAGTCGTCTGGAATGGACAACCAGCATGGCTGTAATTTAGGCAGTCCGCCACTGTGTTTCTTTGTTCATGATTTGCTGTACAGTTGACCTTGTAGCTTCGACTTTGAATGTGTTTGAATTATTAACTTGTAGAGGTACTTGTTAAGCAATTTTGAGACTGGTCAGGGTTTAGTTTGTTACAGATTCCGTTGTGCACCCACACATAGTCACTGGTTGTATAGCACCATCCCCACAAACATGTGGGAATGTTTGGGTTTAATGTGGGCAGGAGCAAACCCGCACTAATTCTGTATGGGCCATTGTGGGTTACCCCATGCAGGGCCATGTGGGTTCCTCTGTGGACAACCCACTGTTGGCGTGCTCACAGAAAGCCAACAAACTATAACAGCAAAATGTAAACAAACCTAAATAAAAGTCTATAATAATGGTTTATTTTTTTAACACAATAACTGTGGCTATCTAGTTGTACAGTATAGAGAAGTAGCATACCACAGTAGGCTAATGATCTAAAAATCTATGTGATCTACTTAGATAAGTAATTATGTTATGAATGATCTTATTATCTAAGCATTTTAATTATTAAGTAAAGCTATTTCAAGTAATTTCATGTGCCAACAGACTGACCAGCAGAGAGTTTTGTTGCATGGGCTGGCATTGGTACTGGCATCGGATAAGGGTCGTACTGGTCATCTGCAGGAGGTATAACAGATGGGACGATGTATTAATATCAGCCTGCCACTGTTTATTTAAGTCGCGGAGAGAGCGGTTAGATGTCACTGAAACGTCGAGCAGTGACTTCTTGGTGAAAATGGGGCAGTGCAGTGAGCAAACAATCCAAAAACTTCCCAACACATTTTGATTACATAGCCAATTCATCGCGGCAACGTATATGTGCTTACTGAGTAAAGACCACCCTGCACCGACAGATTGAACTAGTTTTTCTAGCAGTGCACTTTTCTTTGTTGGGGTCAGTTATGCCCGAAGTCTCCCAGGAATTATACTCTACATCAGACATCAGACAGAAGTCCAAGTACTCTTCTGCAGTGTTTTTAACCAAGTTGTAGAGATAACACCACAAGGTGAGCTGTAGGCCAGTCAGACATAAAGCAGACCTACCCAGCTATGTGAACACAGTTGATATGGGCAGAGAATTAATATGTCAGTAACTTTGTTCAATGGAGAGTAATACCACTGGTTGAGGACTTATTGCAATTTGCAGAAGGTGAATACGCGTGTGTGTATTTTAATACTGTAGCAATTCAATGCAGTTTGTAAAAATTTTGATGCTAATTGTGATTAGCGCGTTAGCACACTAGTGACATTAGCATAGCAGTGTGTTGTTATCTACTAAAACTACCTTGGTATTACATAGTTTATGAGCTGTTGGTTGACTAAAGTGAGTGAGGAGACTCCTACTGCGGTCATACAGTCTCACATTGCATTACAAACAACACAGAGTAAATACACTAAATACATGCTTCTCTTTCATTCAAGACCAAATTTATCTTCAGTTGTACATGTTTGGCCCTGATAAAACATTATTGTATCATGTACAAGTAACACTGAATCTGCCATGTTTTACAGATCATCTGAGTGAGCTGATGAAGCTTGTGTTTGATGAGTGTTCCTGGACCCACCAGACTCTCTTCACAGTATATGAAACCGTCAGAGGAGGACGGAAGTGTCATGCTTCAGTCAAACAAAGGCCTGAAGACAACACAGTGGTCAGCAGCATCTGGAAAGTCTCGGTATCCACAGGAAGATGCATTAGGATGACCACTGTAACCTGAGCCCTCCATAACCAGCTGACACAAACGAGAAACCCTTTACCCCGATTAAGGACATGATTTGGCCAGTTTACATAAATGTTATGACAACAAAATTTCGTAAGTAATGGTCCTGTGGTATTACAGAAATATGTCATGTTCTTTCACAAAAGTCTTCTTTATTTATTCTTTATTCTTTATTTGGATCCCCATTAGCTTTCACAAAGTGATCGTTAGTCTTCTAGGGTCAACATTTCTCTGTTTCACAGTAAAACGTACAATGTTTATTCTCTACAATATTTTGAAAGGGTATCAAACAGATAATCTGCAGTTTTGGCAAACATTTTAAGTATAAATATGACAATAATAATCTGACACATAAAAACATTTCAAGTTAAAAGTTACTCTGTGAAACAGAGGTCATGAGCCTAAACCTACTATATGCGATAGGCTCAGTTAAGTGGTTCTTACATGAAGTTCATTGCAACATTTTAGAATGCAGCATCTACAGAAACATACTTTGTTTCAGTAAAAAGGCCTTGTGAGATGTATCTGCATCTTTTTTGACACATGAGCTAGGCCTCTTATTATCTTCACCTATGCAGCCTGGCTAAAACTGTGGAACTTTTCTTTCTTTTACATAAGGGTATCATACTTTTTTAAGGTCATGCTGTCCCCAGTAGGAAAAACAAATAGATATAATAAACTCATGTGACACTGGCAAAACAGTTAACGACAAAATGAGGCCAGGAGGAACCAGACTGGGGCAGACAAGTATAGAACAGTGTGCAGTTTTGTTTGCTTGGTTTCCAAAGTTGAGCTAAAATCCGGGTTTCTATCTGCCAATTATCCAGTCCACATGCCTAAAGGAAACACAATATTTATCCATTATACATGCTCACATGAGGCGATACGCAATCCTTCCCTTGGGGCAAAGCCAACACTTTTACCCTGCACACACACCGTATCTGCTTCCCACTGCTGATATCACAATCTGTGAAACTCAAGGAGAGCTAGCAGGCTTTCACAAGCACCCTCCTCCCTAACTGATGAGCTCCCATTATACTAATGTCACACTTGCACTTCTTATCTGGACCCCCTCCAAGTACACCACCTACATGTGGACATATACGGTCTTCAAGCAAGTATTGTTGCTCACACTCACACTCATCACCACACACCACATCACCTCTTCATCATGGCCTCATTTGCTTCCCCCTTTTCATTCCATTGTAGTCATGATATTTGTTGTCTGTTTACTTGTACAACACAACACATTTTTTCAAATAACATAAAACATTCGTTTTTTTTATTGTGACTAAGATACTCACTAAGTGGGACATTTTACAGTTGAAGAATCAACTTGTCAGTGCTCTCTGGTGGACAAACTATGTAATGGAGAATTCAAAATTACTTCAAACCTAGTTTGGCATTTTGGCATGTCTGTACTGCAACCTATCTGTCAACATATCCACTGATATATATCTTCAATAAGCATACGAAGCAATGACTAATATATCAGCCTGCCCAAAATCAGCCTAGCACACATTTGATTTTCAGTAATGATTTTACAGTTACATGCCTGCTGACCAGAAAATTGAGCTGAAAATCTCAACTGAATTTTGAACAAGCATCACAACAGTTCCACATATGTACATAGATGCTGGCTAAATTATTAGGACCACAAAATTACTATAGGTCATTTGCCATGCAGGTAAATGTCTAAAAGTCTGAAGCCTTCAGGATATAACTCCAGAGACTTTGTCTATGAATTTATTTGATGAAGTTAATAATAATAATTTAGCTTAGCCGAGCGGCTGTGGCTCAGGAGGTAGAGTGGGTTGGCCATTGATCACACGGTTGGCGGTTCGATCCTGTCCACATGTCGAAGTGTCCTTGGGCAAGACACTGAACCCCAGATTGTCAGGCTAGCACCCTGCGTGGTAGCTCACTGCCATTGGTGTGTGAGTGTGTGCGTGAATGGGTGAATTAGCAATAAAAACCTTGTAAAGCACTTTGGATAAAAGCGCTATATAGATGCAGCCATTTACCATTTGCGCTGGTCTAATATTGCAGGTGTCCAGGCAGTGTAATTGTGTGGTGACATCATTACTGACCCTAGGTTGGCATTTTGTAGTCAGATGCCTTTTTTATATGCATGTAACACTATACACCATTTTTTACAATTAAATGTCCCATTCTTAGGAAAGTTTGTGGCAATTTAATGGATGGAAAAAATATATGTATTTATTAAAATATGAGTAGTGGTCAGCTGTCCTCATTCATGTGATGTTTATTTTCTAGTTCTCTGACATTTGCACAGTCTGGGGTTGTTATATGGATGTTGATGAAGCACTCTTTTTATGTATGTTGAAATAGTTAAGATTCCCATTAGAATGTTTTGCTCTTACCTTTAGTCTTTTTCTAATCATTTTACAGAGCAATGTTTTGTAGATCTTCTTAAGAAAATATGTCTTCTTTACTAAATTACCTGGATGGCAATCTGTGTGTTTTCTTGAAATTCACCCTCCACTCAAAAATGTGTTTTGATTATATTTACTTGACTGTGATGCTTGAGCTCTACTATGCAGAATGATGTATGTGCAGTGTTTGTTTTCACATGCATCTGCTGAAGGGGGAAAGTCCCTTTGTGCTCACATTAAATCTCAGTTTAACACTTGGACAAACCAGCAGGAATTTGTGACCTCACAACTAGTTTGGATAGCAATTGTGATCCAGTACGCAACTTACAGTGTGATTAGTGTGATGTGAAAATTTGAGGCCTCCAGGTCACATACGCTGAGAATGTACTTTAAAGTGAGGTAGGCGATATCTTGCATCCAGCAGTTGAACACTATTTGCATATTCATAAATTCAGGAGAAGGAGAAGATGTAATTTGAAGAATTTATAGGTATTTTAACGTTTTTGTGTAATAGGAGACCCTAATTGTTATTCCAAGAGATCCTAATATCCAATTTCCTTGAGGGAGACATCCCAAAAGGATCAATAAAGTGAAGTCTAAGTCTAAGTCTAAGTCTAATATGTCCACATGTCTGGAGGGACTCTTTAACCAGTTGACCTAGTGGTCCTCTGATTGGATAATTTACCCAGTATCCATGTATGGAAGTGTTGTAATGCATGTTCATATTTATGATTAAGTTTATGTAGACCAATGTTTCTCAACCTTTTTTGAGAAAGAAAGATAGAGAAATATAAAATTGAGAAAAGAAAGAAATTGAGAAAAATAACCTAGACCTTCAAATAACTAGCACAAATTAAGATAGGGTGTGGAGTTTTTTCACTTTTATTCAAGTTGTGCTGCCCTCTGTCACACCTGTCACATTTTCAAGTGTGCAGAGATATTTTTTCAGTTATGTAATCTTATTACAATAACAGGAGAGTAATGAGTAATAAATCTCCTTTTCTGGTTATTATCTCATGGGTGTGATATATCATAGATTTATAGCTACTGATACTACACATGTGTATGAGTACTCATGTTTACTAAACTGTGGGACTATAATACAGTTTTTAGTGCATAGTACAGATCTCCATTGGGGAATAAATGAACTTGAATTTGAAATCCTTAAGATAAGAGGTAGTGTTAAGTGGTGTCATATATTTAAGTGGTATTTTTATAAATTACTGTCAATATTATTGTACATGTAGGTTAGTAATCAAGCTAATGAACTGGGATATGGATGTTGTAAAAAGTTGCCTATTACTCTACAGTTCAGAGCTGCTCCTGACCAAAGTGCCACAGAAGAAGACATGCACATGAACCACCTTGGGAGATTCCACGCACTTCCTGATTATGTAATTTAATACATACTGTAACTATGATAACAGAGGCAACCATGTTGCACACTGTGTTCTCACATGCTGTGTTGGATATAGTTTTTAGAGACAAAAAGAACAAAACCAGCATCTCTGGAATACAGAGATTGGAGGTTATTTACAGTACAATACGATTTGGAAGTTGTATTAGCAGTTCTTACATAGGTTATAGGTTTTGGGGAACGTCGCTGTCTCAACAGAATTTGACAAACATGGCATTTGCATTTTTCACCTGGAAAGTGATACATAACTGATACTGATGTCAGCATGTTGGCTAACAAATAGTCAGGATCGTATGTCGAAGGTCTAAAGATAGTGTTGTATGCTATACAGATTATAAAGCCCCTTGGGGCAAATTTGTGATTTGTGACACTTGGCTATATAAATAAAATTGATTTAAAAATTCACTCAACGTATAGATTTTTTCCATAGTGGGGGTGGAGTTGTGCCATGCCATGAATGGCCGCTAGCAGTCCAGCCGGGCTGGTACAGGGCATGTTTTTCCACTGCACCACAGGCAAAGTTGTTTACCTTGATGACGTGTTGAAGGTGTGCTGGTCACAAACCACAGTAAGAGTCTGTCACCTGCTGCCCTTCTCAGCTCACTGTGGCTGTTTCGGTATTCCCCCCTGCAATATTTAAGCTGATTCACTGACCAAATAATGCAGAAAATGTGGTTGATCAGACCTGTTTATAATGAAGAATAGCACCGCTAATGAAGCTCCACAAAGTCTGTAACAATTTTTTTTTATCACTTTTCCTATAACTTCTTCACAGTACAAAGAATCCTGCACTTCGCTAGTAAAAACTTTTAATGTGAAGCAGCAATAGTGGGAAAGATTCGGTTTGCATCAGCAGTAACTTAACACAGCTCCAATACAGCTGAAAGCAATCAGTAAACAGTAAAATTAGGCTGATGTGTGAAAGCACAAACAGGAACACATGAGTGAAACTAAACTCCAAACCACAGAAATTCAGGTAGAAGCTACAAAAGTACTGAATTTTAGGATACTTTTAAAAACCTCTGAGGACACAGCTAAGGGGAGGAGACCATCACGGGTTGGCCATGATTGGTCCTTCTAGGGACTGTTCATGTACAGCCGAAAGTTTATCACAGAGCAAATGCGCTGGCAAATGTGTGTGTCCATGTATGCAGATACCCATGTTTACTACAAACAGAACCATGTCCGTGTCTGTTTTGACCGGTGGGCAGGCATTAAGAATAACTATTAGAAACTAACAGAAATAGCCAATCTTCTCTCTGTTGGTCTCCTTTGCTTATGTAGGTCATATAGAGGCATCCGTATTAAACTGAGACTGTTTCATAACCACTGAAAAACTCCATAGAGTACTTTTAAGTACAATATAAATTGTGAAAGTATTGTATGGACCCAGCAGGTGCCATGAAAAAAAAAACCAAGGAATTTATGTGCACAAATCAACAGATACTGTTGACATTTTAATATACATTCCCCTCCAAAAGTATTGGAACAGTGAGGCCAATTCCTGTATTTTTGCTGTAGACTGNGTCTCATATTCATCTTTTGATGTCAAACCCAAATGTTTTCAGTCTACAGCAAAAATACAGGAATTGGCCTCACTGTTCCAATACTTTTCGAGGGGAGTGTATAAGGATGTCAAAGACAACTCAATTTGACCGGCTAAATCTGAAATGTATCCACGCATCCCATCCCATTGAGTAAGCACCATATCTCACTTGTCCATGGCCAGACAATCTAATCAATCTGCTGCTAATTTGTACATTTGCACATGCAAATTACACAAGCAGATTTGATTTGCAGATATAATGTATAGACTGCTTATAAAGGAGAAAATGGAAAATCTTCTGATTAATGATGAAACCCTTCCCACTTATAATGTTTTTCTAGTAAATTCCACTAATACTGCAAACCACTGAAATTTATAAATTTAAAATCTACAAAAGAAAGAAGAAAGTTGTGGAAAAACAAATTAACACAGCCTAACTGTACCAATAACAAAGGGTCATTAAGGGTGTGCTGATTGGCTGCAGTGAGTGCAAGCAAAACCAACAGTTATACAAGGAGATTTGTGAGTCAAATCCACAGCTGCAATAGAGGAGAAAAAGTCAGGGTGTGGCCTGCAATGATTAACTTGGACAGCTTCGTTTATTCAGTTAAATTTGCGGCAGCACATAGAGATTGGAGGCCCGGTGCACAAATGGCTGTGAAGGTGCATGGGTTAGTATCCCCTGGGATACACCTGCTCAGGCAGCACAATCTCTTCTAAGCAATGAATCTGCAACAGCTTTTTCTCCCTCAGTCTGCTTCTGTATCTTAATCACCTTCACTGAAACACAGGCCAAGTGCTAAAACATTCTGATGGCCTTGCAAGAAAACAATATACATATTCCAAACTGTACATCTGTTTTTTGATTACCTTGCAGAGTATGGGATACAACATCATGTATCTTAAATAAGAGTCAGGGCCATGGGAGTATCTACCAGGGCTACTTTTAATGTCTTTGACCAAGTTAAGCGTTCTTTTAGATCAGCTGAAACATGAAATATACACATTCATATTTATCACTGAACAAGTTAGCGGCATCACTGAGGATATATGATATTTAGAAAAGTCCTCAGCAGGCTAGACTAGACAGAGTGAGCAAGGTTAAAACCATGATTAACTACACCAATGAATGTTTCAGTAGTAAACTTCTATTCATGATTCATCACAGATAGAGTGCAACAATAAACTGCAAAAAAAACTTGTTATCAGGTCTGTCCTGTGCATATTTGATTCCTAAAAACCTAATGTTTTAAAAGCATAGGTGAAAATTCAACCTGTTTCCAATAGAAATAAAATAATCTTGTTTCAGATATTCTCTAGAAATGAGACAGAAGAAAGCAGGCCGATGCTCTAGAATAAAGAAAAAATTAATTTATGTTTCAGAAAATACTTTTATTCACATCGGGAAACAAGTTGAAATATTTTCATTGATTTCTCACTTGTTTGAAGAAAATAAGATGTTAAAAACTCTAAAAAAAAAACTAAACAAGTTAAGTTTAGTTTATTTGTCACATATAATAATGAGTGTATGGGGTGGGTGGGGGCTGGGGGGCTTTTAATCTGTCATAGTTCTTAGGCCTTGCCACATGCTTCTGGGATTGCCCTCCTGGAATTTCAGTTCCACTTTCTTCCCATAGTTACTGCTCTTCTTACATTGTAGGCTGCTGCTTTATAATTGTCCATGTTTCCAGACTGTAGCCCTAAGTTGTAAGCTGCAGTGTGTGTTTATGGCATCCCGGATGGTTCTGGTAATCCATGGTTTCTGGTTTCTGGCTAGTTGAAGGAACCAGTGGGGCCCACAGCTTGGAGGGCTGCGCCTATATTCCTGGAGTTACAGTACATAACCGACGGTCTATTTCGTACAGGCTTCATCCTCTAATGCCTCGTTTCCACTGAACGGTACGGCTCAACTCAACTCTACTGTACTGGCTTTTGGTAGCAGGTACTTTTCTCTGCTTCGATTTCCACTGCAGATAGTACCCCCACAATGTAGGCGGGATTCGTAGCTGATCGTCATAGCAATGCCTTGTGAAACGATCTACTGCAACACAATATGAACCAACAAGCCCCTGGAACTCGGGGCTTAATTTAATAGCTAACTAGATTAGCTATTAAATTAAATTTAGTGTTATGAGAATAGGATTCCTCTTTATAATGTTATGATGAAATCAGAATCAAAAGTTTATTGACAAGTGGGTTTTCACAATATGTAATTCCCTTAATTATAAGTAAGTAATTTACTGCTGCTTCCAAATACTCTCTCAGCTGTTGAACGATGCATTAAGGTGATTTTCACTGGTCAACCTTAAACTTTATCCATTTAGCGATCTCCTGTGCTTCCACAATTCAATATGCTCACAATAATAATACCACAATAGACTATATCTATAATAATAATCATATACTGTGCAATATTCATTCTCTGCGTCATCCGGTATGAAATGGTCCTCATTCATTCATTAAGTGTTCATCGTTGTATTCTGTGTATTTAGTTACTGTTACCTTCATTCACTGTTACCTTTAATCATCAGTGGGTGAATTGTTACATCTCCCAAAGGACATTGCTGCAGGACGTCTTAACCATAATCATATCTCCCCTAAAATATTCTGTTACAGAGGTGTCTTGGTCTGGGGGTGTATTTTCAGCAGCACAGACGCAACTGAATGATCATAGAAATATTATAGGAATATTATAGGAATACTACAGGCAGCAGTGTGTCTCTATGATCCTCTCGCTCTTCCGTGACTACACGTTGCTACTTGTCACTTTGATCATGAAGGTGAGACTACTCTAGAGAGTATATAGGCTACAATATGGTATAGAATTGAGTATTTATAGTCTATAGTTTAAAGAATATCATAGATCCAAGACGAAACAGACAGAAGGGCGGGACTGAGAGAAAAAGGAACAATTACAAATCTGTCTGCTACTTCAGCACCATGGACAGCACCATGGATTTATCAATACACTGCACAGTTAGGCTGCTGATTAGGGTTGGGCAATTGTTTCTGTGTCTGTGTTTGGTGCAACAATATCACAGCACCATCCGTTTAACATTTTTATCTTAACTTTAATATCACAATCCAAAACATATCCAGAACATTAACTACTCTTATGGAGCGCAGAGCAAAGTTCTGGTGAGCCAGCATATGGAGAATGGGGATGCGGGGTGTCAGATCCATGGAAAAGAGACAAACAGCAAACTGGTTTGTAATTAAGGATTTAAAATTCACTCGTGCTAATTAACGGGGTTCAGCGGGCGCACATGCCACTCCAACAGAAACATCTCTAGATGCACAGTAGGGCACAGATTCTAGAGATTATTATTATTATCTTAGTTCTGATAGTAAGTTAGTTAAAATTGCCTTAATATTGGCGTAGGAAAAACCAATTGTCGATATACGATCCGATCGCCAATCTGCACAAGCCTACTACTGATATTTGAGAGCCATGGGCGGGGCCATTGATTCTAACTTGCACAAACCTCAGTGAGATAAAGGACCAATGAGTCAGGCAGACTAGACTATTCAACTAAACAACCCCTCTGCCCCTGAACTCTCTCTGCTACCAGGGGATGGAGAGGGGGGATGGCAGGTTAACAAGGGGGAGACATTTTGGTCATTTTGCTAACAAGGGGGATGGCATCCCCCCTCATCGAGTTGTAGGAGAGAAAACCGCTCTCCATGCGCAGAGAGTGAGGGAGATAAACACCCCAAATAACAACCATTGTGACAAAACACTCAGCACAGAGTGAGTCAGTAAAATGAGAGACACCCTGCAGGTAGAAACGAATGAAAGAGGGGGAGTTAATAGATAACTAGAATAGTTATAATTATAATAAGCTCTCTTCCAAATCAAAACCCTTAAGATATGAGAGGAAAGTATTGTTTTTGCAACTGCATTTATAAAAGTTTTTCACTCATATGTAGCTTAACCATGTCATGTGATATGCTACCTCAGTACACTTTAAGAACAAATATTACTGGGACTACTACAGAAAATGGCAGATGAACATTTAATACCATATATAATATCGAGGGCTTGGAGCCAAAGGGGCGTAAGTGCCATATATAGGATTTTACAGGAGAGCCAAAAATTTTGATCAAACTTGAATCAGCTGCTGTTTCCATGTACTGAATACAATATTTGATCTTTTTGTGTTATCAGATTGAGAATCACTATAACAACAATATTGCTACAGTTTACGTTGAAAAATATTTATTAAACATTTTAAAAATGGCAAAAGAGGGAGATACGTCTTTTTGGCACAAACATTCTTCCAATGGACTAATGCAGAATATGGGTGTATGTAAGTAAAGAATTGTAAACCACATTCATTTTAATTGAAATGCAACTATTACACTTTAATCAACACTGAAAAACACATAAGAACAAATATCTTCATCTTGAAGTAATGATCAGCAACTTTCACCAAGGCTTTTAAAATTCTAGACTAAGGAACATATCATATCAACTGATACTGATTTTTCTGTTAAAAACTTTTAAAAATCTCAATAAACACATACTACATACAAACTAATTTCATTTTCAGTATAACTGCATGTACATCAACCTTTTTTAATGTATTTTTGGAGTGCCCACATCATTTCTTGATGTGTCCTGGGAGTCTTGTGTTCTTACTCATTTGACACATTCAAAGAGCTATAAAACTCCTCATAACACTGTGGGATGCTTCCTTTTGTGCACAGTGTCAGCAAGTCTTGCTTTTTCTGTGCACTGATTCCTGGAGCACTTGTGTACATCTGCTGTGGGGTTTTGACATAGTGGTTGCCTCTAGCTGCTCGTTGTGCCGCCTGCATCTTTCGAAACGATTGGTCAGAGAGCCCATACTTGAAGTAAACTGTCTTGA
>NTHP01000709.1:197091-241515 GCA_003416845.1 Oplegnathus fasciatus
AAATAGTTTTGGCCCCAAAGGAAGAATAATTAAATGATTAAAACTTCCATTTAGTCGATTTCCCCACAGTGTTGCATGAAGTGGAAGAATACTGTTGTAACCATTTCCCCCCAAAATACCCTTTGATTTCCAGTCCAGAAAAGCGTAAGTTACCATAGATCATTATTGAATCAGAATGGTGCTTGCAATTGGGCTTTCTATTTTGAAGTTTTAAAGGACCAATGTGTAGGATAATATTCATAATTATGTTTTCATAATAATTAAATAAATAAGAATTGTTATTTTTCGTTAGCTTAGAATGAGCCCTTCATGTCTACATAGGGAGCGGGTCCTCTTCCACAGAGACCGCCATGTCTCACCACCATGTTTCTTCAGTAGCCCAGAACGAACAAACCAAACACTGGTTCTAGAGAGGGCCTTTTGCATTTTTACGTTGAACTACACAGGTTCTAGGGGTATTCAGTTGGTTGCAATCTGCAACCTCAACGCTAGATGCCACTAAAGCCTACACACACTGGTCCTTTAAGAATAGCTTTGCTAAAGCAACACGCCTCTTAATTCCAGCTTGTTAGATGCATTATTGTGCGATTGACACTGAAACGGGAACCTGTTCCTGTTTAAATCTGCACAGATTTTTATACTAAGCTTCCAATTTCTTTTACCAATGACTGGTGATTTCTTATATTCTTATTTAACTGTTGCTCAGATGTATCTCTGTCTCTTTGTTCTCCATCTTTGTTCTCTGACGGCAGCAGTAGCTAGTTAGCGACCTGCATGGCTTATGGGAAAGAACTGATGGTTGTTAGTGAAGATAAGTGTCCAAGCCTGCACCTCCTGATGCTTTATGTCCTCCCTCTTGACTGACAGCCAGTCTCCAACAGATGAGGGTCTCCACTTAAGGTTCTAATTTTAGATGGAAAAGGGGCTTAAAGGAGAGTGTTAAAGAAGTGACTAAATCAGTCCTGAGGATTTTGTCAGGAGGACACTTCATTTACACTACCTTCATTAAGAGCATAGGTTCTTAAAGTAAGGCCTGTGGGCCAATGGCGGCCCTCAGAACCATTTTGTGCGGCCCCCAAACTTGACATGAAATGCATGCATTATATTTTAATCATCTGTGGTCCATTTCAATACTTTCATTTTCAAGAACTTGCATCTAATACACTCCTCAGCTACTGCGTCAAACAGTGCCCCCCTAACAAGCGTCTGCCAGGTTAGGAATGACAACTTGTAGAAAGCTACTGGTTGCATGACAACTACTGGCACCTCGCGAGTGTCGCAGGAATTACGTTCTGTCATCAATGTGTAGTGCTCTTAGCTAAAGTTAGCTATTTTAGTGGACAACTCAGCAGTTTAATGTGAAAGTGAGGTGGAGAAGCCAACCCGGAAAAAAAAGGTTTCATGAAAAATGGATCAACTCGGGGGACAGATAAAGTGATCTGCCTTATCTGCAAACAGGTGAATTCAGTGCTTAAGGAATTTAATGTTAAATACCATTATGAGACCAATCACAAATCCTACGAGTTCATGGGTGAAGAGCGCAAACATAAGGTTGAACAGTTTCAACAAGGCTTATCTGTGTGCATTTTTCCTGCGCGGCCCTCAATCATATGCTGCCTCCCGAAGTTGGCACTCAGTCATCAAAATTTTGAGAACCCCTGATTAAAAGGAACAAACAAGACCTTTGGAAATGCATTAATTGTGGAGAGATGTCAGATACAAGGAGGTGAACTACTACCAGTCCACAAGTGGTTCCTAAGCCAAGTGCCCAAGGGCTGAGCTACTGCCACCTGATATATCTTATTCCTCTGTTCCAGAGCTCCATTGTTGTCTGAAAACTATTAAAAACACATCACTGAGCTGCACCGTTGCACTGGGCGACATGTTCCTTCATTGCCATGAACTCTAGTTTATCTTGACTAAATCCCACATACACCGTCCTGCTGCCAGAAATGCTCACTAGAGCACCAAATGTGGATTAATGCACTGCTGAAAATAGTCCCCTGCAAACATCGTTAACATTTAAAATTAGGGGTCGACTGAGACTTTTTTTTCAGGGCCGATACCGATTATTAGTAATCAAGGAGCCTGATGACCTATATTTGGAAAAGATATACATTTGCAGTAAAAAAGCGTTTAGAAATTTAGAAATTTAGAATAACACAAACCCCAACACAAAACTTTGCTTAAATGCCTAAATGCTTAAATTCTTACAGCAAAACAGCTTTGGAAAGCCTTTGGGTTGGTTACAATTATTTAAATGTTTATATTAACATGATAACAGGGAACCTGTCATTCAAAACTAGGCTGCTACATTACAAATGACTACTATACTGTAGCTGAATATGTACAATAGCAATATAAGTGGCTATTCAACTCTAACAACTGTCCACCATCTTTACAGTTCATTCATGGATTAACACAGGCCTTAGATGCAGTTCCATCACATCTAAAGTCTCTAACAACAATATCCAGCAAAGTTGACGTTACATTAGCTAAACCTAATTTTTTTTATTTTTATGAAATTTAATTTTATGAAATTTAATTTATTTTATTGGTAATCAGATAAAAAAAATAATGATTCCAATAATTATAAAAATTAATCGGTCAACCCCTATTTAAAATTCTCATTTTCTCCAATGTTTGAGCATGACAGCTATGGTATGGTTTCGCTTGATAATAATAATAATAACAACAATAATAATAATAATAGTAATAATGATAATAATAATAACAACAATAATGCTATAGTTATTCATTGAGTTAGATCCAGTTGAAAAAGCAGGCAGTGTAAGATCTTGTCTCACAGGTGCATTCTTGCTGGGCAGTGGGACAGGCCTGTGAATGGAAGCCTATTTATACACTAATTCAAAAGAAAAAAATGGATTCACTGTGGTGCCACAGTGTACAAACACACACACACACGCACACACACACACACACGTACGCTGCTAATTTAAAGCACATAGAAGTACAGAGGATGCTATTTATAACATGACCTGCTTTCTGCAGGCAGAGATTCCACAATAAGGGAGGCAGAGGTACATTGATCTGTTTAACCAATTTGTCTGAGATGGTACGAGCCCTGTGCATGAACAAATGAATTAGACTGTATGCAGACGTTAAAAGAACCATTTAGAACCATACCAATTTTTTTTTTTCTGATTTCCTACAACTTTGAAACACTGTGGACACAAGGGAAATAAATACATCAGCATTAAGGTTGAGCTAGATAATTCATCTTGAGCTACAACTAAAAATCATTTTCATGGTATGTTGTATGAGTGTGCTGTTGATACTTCACCAGCCAACTTGATGCTCAAGTAACAAAGGACTAAATGTAAAACAAAAACAGTTTACAGGAAGGGTCTGGTCCTCTTTTTGCCCCCCTCACTTTTGTCAAATTGAACATTGTTCAGCAACAATGAATATTGTTGTTACTGTTGATACACTTGTCTGAGTCGCCTTTAGCGACTTTAGTATGCAGCCTGAAATGAAATAAGTGGAAAGATATCTAGAAAAACTATTTTTTGTTAAATTTCGATGTAAACTTCTGAAATTATATATCCAGATGAAAGCCTCTTCCTGCATTCTAGTGGGGTAAAAATCCACCAAACTCTCCACCCAACTCTTACTCTGGCTATGGCTGTGCAGGGATTTCCTTTGTGATAGAGTCCTCCACAAGAAATAGTTAGCAACATACTGTACAGTAGATGTGATGCTAAAAGGTGAAGTCTGTTTGGTGAGGATGTGGGCAGGCCCAGATTAACACAGTGTGGTGCCCTAGGGTGACTACACTTGAACTGCCCTCCTCCCACTTCACACATAAAAAAGTGAAATTTACTATGGGATTTACATGAATTTATAGCTAAAGTACAGTACATACATATGACAGAAAAATGTAAGACCCAACCAAAACACCTTACACCACACTGTAGAAAGACATGGGCCTACAAATGCCATACTAGCCCTTACACTGATGCTCAAATCTGAATGCAACTCACATCCCAATGCAGCACGTCATGCTAAATATCATTATTTCCATCATAAATGGCCTGTATGAGGCCTACATGCAAAACCATTACAGAGTATGTCTAAAATCATCACATCCATATACTATAAGGCAAGCCCAATAACAACTGTCGCAAGCAACCATTTCAACAGCTGAATGATCATAGAGCTCCAGGTGAGATGATGTGAAGGTATAGGGAAAAGCACATTGAGACAATATATTGCAGTGTGTAGGCTATTAGAAATTATGGTTGTTTTGTTGTTCTATTGTTTTCAGAAACAGAAATTAAAGGAATGAAAACAGAATAGTGATTTGATTTTTATTTCAAAATCCACAAACGAAATGTTTCGTTTTCCCGGTCAGAAACGGCAAATACATCATTTATAAAGGCTTCATTTTCCTTCTCACCTTTGTAAAACAGAAAATAAAATAGTGAACTAATGTATGAACCATAGCACTCAGGAATACAAAGGTGTATTTATTCCACACAGGAGGGTGGATTAGTAAAATGGTCTTTGAACATATTTTCTATCAGCAATAAAGTGTACTAATATTATCTGCAAGGAATCTCTGTCCGTCTGTCTGTCCTTCGATTATCTTGACAACTGTTCATCCGATTTGACTTCACCCTTGGCGGGTGTATTGCTGAGGACCCAAGAAAGTGCAGTGTCGAGTGTGAAGTTGTTTGGATGTGCGGTTCTCGAGAAAGCGACAAACATGGCCCTGCAGAGCCGGAGAGCCCCGCAGTTCTAGACGCAGCCGTTCCAGACCCACCGTTTTAGACATACACATGCACAAGTTTAAACAACAGATGATTATATTTTAATGTTACATCTAGAAGCCAATTTGAGTTTTAATGTTAACGTTTTGATAACCCTACGCCCCCAACGTAATGTTCTTATCTAATCCAGCTATAAATGGAAGGAGTCTGTCCTTCGATTATCTTGACAACCGTTTATCCGATCGACTTCACACTAGGCGGGTGTATTGCTAAGGACCCAAGGAAGTGCAGTGTCGAGTGTGAAGTTGTTTGGGTCAGCGGTTGTTGAGAAAGCTGCAAGCAGCAATACCGGAGGCCACGGAATTGGCCCTTTCCGAACAGACAACGGGCACTGCACTAGTTACTGAAATAAACAGCATCTTTCTCTCTCCTCACCGCCCTCCACGCCTCTCCACAAATACCGTTTTGGGGGGGAAGTACCCTCAAGTGTAGTTGTTGTCTTAATCATTTGGTGCTCCCCCAGCACGGCAAATTGGCTGGTGAACCAGGGCACTTGCCCGATGCCATATATGGATAATCTAGCTTGTGTGTGGTGCTCTACTTTCAACACTTGAGAGTGGAGTGAAAAGCCTGCTGTCATATCCTTTTCCTGGAAATGTATCGTAATATCTTCAAAACATTAATATTGCGACTACGCAAAAAAGATCAAAGGAATCAGTGTGCTTCTTTTGCATTCCATAGCTTCTGAATGTGAGAACAGGACTAACTCAGATGGCAGGTAGTGGGGAAGTCATAGGAACTCAGCCGTATGGAAGAGTTATAAATATATCTGTCTGTTTTTCTAAGTTACTTGGGTGTCTCTTAATGTATTCTGGGCACTAGTGATAGTGTGTACCAGATGTGTGACACAATGAGGTTACACACACACATATATAGTACATGCTGTTCCACACGAAAGACAAATCAGTGAAAGTCTGTAATGAAGCTGAGAGACTGAAGGAATTCGTTATGCTCAAAGAAAATGGTTGTGTTTTGAAAAATATTATGACCACTGGCACTTCTGCAGCACTGAGAGCCTCATAAGTGCTTATTAATGTTGATAAGACAAAAATAGCAGCAAAATGATCCAATGGGAACGCTACAGTACACCAAGAGGCAAGGAGGTGATTTTGTATTCCCCTGCTGTTTCCCTCCAGCCCCAGCATTTTGTTGAATCTGGGTTCAATTCAGGAAAGCTCCACTTAGTTTTTAAGCAAATATAAGTCATAAATATTCAATTGGAGGAGTATATGAACAAGATGAAAGTGCAGACAGAGATCATTGGTACAAATAAAAATTAGAAAGTAAAGGAAGAGGCCTGGAAATGCAGAGCTGATTCTCCTGCATGTCATCACTTCTCATGATTCACAATTGATTCAAAGGCCTGCTTAAGCACATTAACAGTGACTGGTCCTCACTGAGGATAATAAAACACTGCAAGTCTTTAGGAGCACTTAAGTAATTTGTAATCAACATTGCCACGGGATATATAACATAATTATTCATTAGGTTGTGTTTTGTTTTGTTTTTTGCTGGGATGACTTTAATACAGTGAAATTTAATCAGTAAGGACTAATTTCATTGCAGTCAGTTGCAAAATACCACAATCTGATACATTAATCTCCTTGTACAACCATGCTAGATATTTTTATGTTTAAACATGTATCAGATAGCGACACGTGTCTTTCAGCAAAACAAGAATTACAGAGGAGAATTTGCAGTACTGTAGCTTCACACATCTCCTCACACCCACTCATGCTGCAGTTACTGTGTGCTAATAATAGCTTAAAAGTGACAAAATGAGCTAGAGAGGAAGAAAAAAAACTGCAATAAAAAAGAAACACTGCCACTATAGTAGGTCAGTTCTGACATCCTTTGTAAAATCAATATTGATAAGTAAAATATATTTAGAGTTCAACCTAGTCTCTAGTCTAATACACTGAGTTGAAGTCTGACAGGAATCAGCTTGGTTAACTTGAACAAGCCATGAGCTTGCTAACAAATTCACAGGTTAATTTTGCACAGCAAGCAAGAACGTCAACATGAATTTATAAAGGAGCAAAGAGGGGAAAGTGGCTAGTTTTACTAGTCTTTTTCCCCGTCATCATAAATCCTTATCAGAAAGTCTTCTTTTATGGATAAATGGTTTCACAATAAGTCTCATAGATAATGTAACAATATAAATAGGTTATAGTATGGTTATCAGTGAGAAAAGTTTGTTTCCTCACTTTGTTAAATGAATCTAAACACTATAGTACATACTCGCTGAATTAATCCAAAATGGCTCCAAAATCTGAAAGTGAATCAATTCACATTGTTGAAATTATCTGGCTAGTTCTACTAAGTTCAACCTCTACTGTCATTCTGTCAGCAGAACCACTGCAGAATTTCAAGATTGCTGATTGGACGATTCTTATTGCATTGTCATATTGGAGTATTGGTTTCTTTAGACTTTTTAACACTAAGCAGGTAGGACCACAGCAAATAGGCAGAAATAGCATAAGACTGAGCTAAGGGCAATGTTTCAACAGCTTAATTAAAAATATCCACCAAATTTGGTGATGTTTGGACAAACTGTTATTGATTTATGGCCAAATTTGCGCCAGGCCCATGCACATGTTTGGAACTGGTGGTGTCCCCTGTTTCAAGATTGTTATGAAACATATCCTGCAAGTTTTGCAATGATTGGACAAACAATTTCTGATTTATACTCTGATTTGTGTTATGCCACGCCCATTTGTCTGCATTTGTAGCACCCCCTGTGGTCGATTTGAATGAAACTTTCAGGGAATGTTTCAGGTACTTCTGTGGACATAACCTGCAAGTTTTGTGATGATTGGCCCAACGGTTGTTAACTTTGGTCTATTTATGTGCTGAGCTATGCCCTTTTAAAGTTCAATATCTTTAAATAAGATATCAACAAGCTTTATGCAACTATTGATAAGCTTGGTCTAATAATGATCCACAGAAAGTTTGGTAGCAATCGGACTTTATGGTTTAGGAGATTTCAAAAATGTATTTTTCAAAAAATTCAAAATGGACTTTAGTGGTTCTTGAGGCAAATTTGTAGAGTGAAAATAGATGTATGTCTGTACCAAGTTTCATGTAAATCGGATTTACAGCGTAGGAGTTCAAAATTTTGACCTTTAATTATAGCGCCCCCATCAGGCCGATTGGGGTCATATTTCTTGGGCAGCACTTGCACACAACTTCCAATCAATGGGCAAAATCTCATGTCTCCACCACTTATCATCTCACGAGAATTTGTGCAAATATTTCTGAAGAAAAATAATAAACCAGCACAAAAACAATAGGGTTTCAGCCCTTCAGGCTTGAACCCCTGATTATCACCAAGGCAGTTCCCCTGAGTTGTACTGAGCTTTTTAGCCTCTTCTAGTTCAGTGAAAAAGCTCTGATAAATGCACTGTACACTACCTGTCTAGCACCAAACAACAGACAGAGAAATGTAGGACTATCTGGTGAACATGGTCGAGCATAAGAGCCTAATATTTTTTTCAGGAGTTGGTGAAAAACAAAAAAGAACTAAAAGGAGAGTGAATGTTGGACTTACAGTCTTGTTGACAAAAACACAACTCCAAATAATGCTAAAGTTGCTCTATGTCTGCTGGATGTGTAAACAGGCAACTGTTATAGAGCCATAATATATCACATTTTGTGGAGTTCTGCCCCCAGGTGGAAAATCAAGTGATTAATGCACCTTTGCAGAGAATACAGGAGAAAATTTCTAATGATTTTAAAAGACTAACGCCTCCTGAAAATGCAGAGGTACTCAAGCACACCGTGACATCACTGTTGGATGTGGTTACAGGTGAAACAAAGCTCACCTGCTGGCTGTGGTCAGAGGTGAAACAGACATGAAATGAGGACTTCACAAAATGGCTGCCATAAGCTGCCTTATGTAATCTGAGAGCAAAAAAAAGAGGAAAATATGTTAGAGGTTACGTTTTGCCTTTATAGCTGCATTCCCTCTTTCTTGTTCCAGTCAGGGGTCCACAGTGTCACCTTGCTGTGTACCTGTGACTGTGTCACCCACCCACTGTCACCAGCTGTACAGAGGCAGCACTGGACAGCAAGTGCTAGAGGAGAAGAACTACATCCTTGTCCTGGCTGTACAGTTTGCATGCCTCTAATGGAAGCCTGCGGGCCATGTTTAATGCATTGAGCTGCATTAGTGCTCTGTGTCCTTCTGACATCAGTTTACCTCCCTTGTCACCCTGAGAGCTGGGCCCCTACAGGAGGTTACAAGACTCATTTTAACCAGGAGAGCAAAAATGCGACGGGAAGACTTACATTTAAGGGAAAATTAAAGATGAAAAAGGATCACAGTGTTCCTGTGCTAAAAGCTAAGTTCAGCTTTTAGCTGAACTGATGGCTCAGAGTAGGGGTGGATGGTATAAACGGTGTGAATTTGCCCTACAGTATGAATTTTGACTATACCGTGCTGATCGGTAGAGCTGTCATTTTGCTTGACCAAAAAAAAAAGCATTGGAAATAGCAAAGATTCAACCATTCTTTGCACACGCAAAGAGAGAGACCCATTAACGAGTTTCACAACTCTTTTTATTTTGATGTCATGTTCCTTAGTGATGCATTGCTTGCCTGAATGAGCTAGAATCCACAACAAAATCTAATTAAAATGTTCAACCCAAAAACCCTATAAAAAACAGGTTAGGCTATAATGAACTGCACCACCTCCTTATCCATAAAACACACAGACAGAAATGGATCATTTCTCTTCTCTCAGGTTATTGAGAATGAGCCTGTCATACTACAACTCAGTATGTTTAAGGCAACATGGTCCTGACTCTTTAGGCCTAACAAAAGCTAACAAAATCCTATATGCCAACGGCACAACCGAATAAGGGAAAATGATGATGATTTCTGTATTTCTTATATAGCAACATATCAGTGTTAATCCAGCTCAAAAGGTGCTTGTGCGAGTTTATCGTTTCAGTCAGCACCACAACAAATGGTTTAATACATCGGGGGAAAATGTGTGCTGACCTAACTAAGCCATAATGATACTGATAATGATTCTGAACATAAATTAACTAAATTCTGAACATACCTGAGTGACAGCAATGCTGACATGAACATTAATTTTTAACATATCCGTCTTCATAAACACTCATCTGAGTGACTGTTCAGGCCGAAAGCCTATTCCATATTTTTATTTAGAAAAATGAGCATGTCCACATGGTCGGGATGAAGACGGGAGCGCAGTCTGTACAATAAGTCCTGCCATAGAAAAGACCCTCTCTGATGGCACAGACGTTGCAGGCACACACACAGGTATGCCCTTGCTGATTCTGCCAGTTGGGGATATTTGTTTTCGTTGGTTTTTCACCAGTCCATGGGATCGATGTGGAGGGGTGGGTCCTGGCAGTACTGGTTTAGTTCAATGTATGTGTAGTGTGTGTCAGTTGGTTAGTAGTTTTAGTAAATAAATGTTTTTATATATACAGTCGCCCTGTGCTGTCTGTAACTTATGCTTGGTCACTTTACACATACAATGCCCTTAAAATGAATTAATGGTGTGGTTATTACCTGCATTTAACTTAATTCTTTCCCCAAAGATTGTGTGTTCATGCAGGACACTGACACAAAATCTACACACATGCTGTGGGATGTGTGTTCAGCAAACTGTGACAGTGGACTGGTGATTAATATCCATATGCTTCTGGCTTTTTTAAAACATCCTAATACAGCACAGCATGTTGAGTTTTGAATATCCAAACCGAAACCCCAAACCACCTCTATGTAAAATGGGACACAACTACCTCGCAATTGCTGGGTGTTCTCTGTGATTCTGTAGGCATCCTGACCTAAACTATATCAGATATCAACATGCAGATTGTAATTCTGCCCTTTTGATCCTTCATTTACAGAATTAAACACACTGTGCTGATCTGGGCCAATCCAGGAGGCTGGCAGCCAACCTGGGGCTGGATGGCCGGCCACTGCATGAGGGGGAAAGAGACTAATCCCTGGGACCGTCCTCAGTGATATGTCAGCGAAAATGCTCAAATGACCATGTGAGAAATGCTGCTGGACACCTAATGTGAGTGAAAGGTACAACACCAGCCCGCCAGACAGATCCTGAAGTAAACACCGCAGACTGCTCTACAGGAAACACTGGAATCTGAAGTAAACAACAGTAACCTCAGTCACCACTGTCCTGAATGTATCCATTAAACCACGTTTCCACTTAACACTTCGGTATAGTACCTTTCGTATAGTATATAGTACCCTTGCTCAAAAGTACCTAAACCCTAGATCTGTTTTGCGTTTCCACCACAGACAGTACTCTTAAATGTAGGCGGACGTAATAGCGCGTCAACCACGTAACATTAAGCAGATGATTTCATTTACATACTTGTGCAGAGCAAATGAAGCCACATTCAAAACATCCATTCTGAGGGAAAGTTCCAAAAGTTTCTAAAATTAAAGGATGTTTTACTGCCTTTTCATCTTTACTAATTAACGATAGCCAGCTGTAGACTGGAGAAAAAATCATTTAATTCACTTTGCCGATCAAAGGCTACGCCGGCAGCTTTTGAGGTGGAACATGTTCTTGCATGTTACTCGATGCGTGAGTTGACGTTGTGAATCAATCAACACACCTTAACTGTCAGTATAACGACTTTGACTGTTCCCTTTTGTTTTATTGGCTCTCTTGCATGAAATACGCTTTAGTGATGATTGGATCTTCAAGTGCTTAAAAAATGTTTATGAATTTCAACCGGATTATGTGAACTGAGAATATTCTGTTTCCTCACTGGAGAAAGCTGCTTTACATACCGTGAAGACATGCAGACTAGCCCCTTGCACTCGCTATCACTCACTCACTATATCTCGAATCTTGCACTATCTATGATGCTAGATGGATCAGAGTAAGTGACATACCATAAATTCTTATATAACAGCCAGTATTTAAATATTTTTATTATACTGCTGAAGATCTAACCAAAACAATACATTCTTTGAAATATGCAAATTGCATGGTCCTATTTTCAGTTGACAGTAAGCTGGCCAAAGTGCCTAAGCGAAGATGGACCTTTGCGCCATACCACACTGTTAGAGAATATGTGAGTGGTTGGCCATCACCTTTTTAAAAAGCATCTTTAGCTCTTAAGAGAATGAGAAGATTCTGATGACAGATAACAGTGAAAAATACTATAATTTTAAGAGAGTAAGAACATTCCCTAAATTCCATTCCTTGTATTATTTGTACTTTCAAATGTGCACATATTCCTCAAATTTCTTTATATTTTAAGACGGAACCCACCATGTCTATACTATACCATGCCATACATTTAACACATCTGTAATTATACTGTGTTTGGTAGTTAACAGTTATCTGTAGGTTGTTGGTTGTAGATGACATTACAATAAAAAATGTTACTTTTTGCATTGCATTACAACATGTCTACATTACAGTTTATTCATTTTATCACTACTGCACACAAGGCTACCTCAGTATTATATTTCATATTATATTTTACTTTATTCTATTTTATATACATTCTATTTTATTCCTATACTTTAACTTTTGCATTATTTATGACTATTCTCTTTTTCTCATTTCTCATTTTACTTGTGTGATTTTCTTTGTACATATTGTTTGAGCATTGTTGAAGTGAGCCTGAGAATGACAACTTCATTGCCAATGACAGCTTCACTGTAATTGTTGTGCATATGACAAATAAAGAACTTAAACTTTAAAGAATTCGCAAGCATAAAAATATTGTAAATTCTTATATAAAACACAGTATTCAAAATACAGTCTCAAACAATAACCAGCATGAACAAATGAAGGCCTGTAGCTGATAGAGGCCAGGTAAAAAAAAAATACTGAGGGGGCTGAATAACCTGTACTATAATGGCTCTCATGGTAAATTCCACATAATGTACCAACAAGTCGTCCAAATTAAACGACAAAATACGTTTACACATAGAAGTGTTTTGTGGTCTGACGTCCTGGACTACGTCATCCACCCCAACCTCCCTTTGTGGCACATATGGCAATAATCGATAATTGCAGGTATGTTTTTGGACCTCACTTCCACTCAGTTTCCTCGTCTGTAGTTATCGACCTTTTCTTTGTTTGTTGTTCGGGCATAATAACCGTTTACTGCAGAGACCGGACACAATAGTACGCCGCTTCACACACAGGTGAGTTGAAGAGTGAGTCTGTTGCATTAAAAGCCTTGTTAAAAGCCTAACTGTGCGCCACTTGAGTATTTTCGTGAAAGTCGCTCCCGACACCTGGGTCTCAATACTGCAAATGCTGCAGGCTTTCATCAGTGGGCCATAGGCTCAATCATCATTGTGTTGCATCATTCTGCGACAGAAAGTGACTTAACAGACTTGAATTTAAATGAATATCTTAGAGATTATATCTGTAACAACGAGCCAAGACAATGGCAAAATAGAGGTGGAAATGATTGAAAACAGTATTTCTATTAGTCTGTTGTTGATAAAGAGAACTGAGCAGAGTGCTGAGTAAGACAAGACTGTTGTGAAAATTTACATTATACTGAATTTATCATGGCAACGGATAAACTAAATTAACCTAGAAACAGGGGGAATCAAATAAAGGTCTGACTCATATAAGTCAGTTCTAAATAAAAGCCTGGTTGTCTCTACATTGAGGAGTACCATTTGAGAATTTATGGTCATTTAGAAATCATTTAGTATTCATTATACAGTCAACTATTGCTATTTGCAGTGTTAGTGGTGAGAATTACTATACTGTAGTGAACTCAAATTATCACATATTAAACGTATTAAAAAGTAGTGAACAAAAACACACTGTATTCCTCTTCTGATCCAGTGACTATTACTGAGTGCATGTGAAACACCAATGTGGATTTTAACATTATTATGCTCATGTGATGCATACTAGATGCAGAACACAGGCCCACACACGGCAGCGTGCCATGAATAGCAGCCACACATGCTCCTTGCTGTGCTGTACTGTACAGTATGTAGGTTGATTTCTTCCTCCACCATTAGCTTCACTTCAAACCCTTTTTTTGCTGCTCCAGTCCCCTGGGCTCCTCCGCCCTCTTTTCAGGGTTTGTCTCATGTCAACAGCTATGCAGTGAGCAGATCAATTACACAATGCATCTGTGTGAGCAAAATTACTATAAACAAGCTCTGGCTTGGAATTAGCTCCCACATAACACTTGGTCATAAGGCTCATGTTATACCACAGACTTTCAAACTAAAAACCGTACGCATTTTTGCAACCACACCATTAGCAGCATAAAATATGATGCAATGCTTAAGTAGATAGGGTCTGCAAATTTTCTTAAAATTAATGAGCCTGTAAAGTGGATTTGCACATTTGAGAGTCTGCCTGCTTCAGCCAAGTTTGTAATGAGCAACTGTAAAAAAGGAGATGAGACAAAGCAGGTCAACAACATCAAAACATGATATCAGCCTAATTAAAGACGGTCTCACTTGTTTGGTTGTATCTACCACTTAAAAAGAACTGCCAGACAAAATGATAGCAAAAATTGAAGGAAAGCACATCATCTGTCACTAGTAAAGACACCAGTCACTGACATTCACTTACAAAACAGGGGCAATTTGACAGCTGAATTATTGTCAAATATCAGCCAGTCATCAAATAATACAGTCTCAAATAATAGCCATGGCATGGCCAGCACAAACAAATGGCTCAAATGTTAAATTGTATTGCTTTTGTTACTGGTGTTGCTGTTGTTTTAGTTAACTTTAGTTTTAATAAATAATGTTTGTTCAATACAGCTCTTGCGACTCCTTCCTTGTCACATTCCCTGAGTCAGTTTGTGATGGTTTATTTGTTTATTCAGAGGTCCGTTGGATAATGAGCTCAACAAACAAATGAAATATATGCAGGAAGTGCTGTTTCATTGACTGAGAAATGATTGACAATAATGAGTGGTTTTAATGATATTTCTCTTTGAGAGAAGTTGTGAGCATGGCATTACTCTGTTGTTAATGGAATTAGCGCTGTGGAAATGGACATTATATATGAATTTATCAAGACAACGGGTAAACATGGGTGATGTGTTGAGTTTGCATTAACAGCAAATTAAAAGAGTAACAGCTAGGAAAACAGGGAGGCGTCTTACAATGATAAAATGTGCCTACAAAACAGGGGAATTAAGTCCTGGTTCTCTCTGCAGTTACAGTAAATAAAGGCCCCAGCCACTGTTTGAGTAAAATATTCAGTGCATTTAACATTTTGGAATGATCCTATTTGATTATCTCTCCTTGACCATGAACAGTAAGAATGAATTAGTCAAAAGTGCTAACACTGCTAGCACTGTTATCTGTTCCCCTTGAGTCCCTAGTTGGGTGGTATGAATCTCTGGAGAGGGAGGCATTAATTATGTCTAACAACAAAGGAGGCTATACACTTTAGGACCGTGAAAGCAAGTATATGTCACTTATAGAAATTAAATGTTAGTAGAAAACAGGGTAAAGCTTTCAAATGCTTTAGAGAGATGTATCATTATTCCAGGGCAGGCACTCTGGCTCCTCAGGGCCATCAATATTCACTCACCAATCCTCCCAGGACACACTGATTTTAAAAAGGATAGTTCGTAGAAATAGTGGCTAAAAATACCAAGAAACCCCAGTGCCAGGTTTTATAAAATTACCCAGTCTGTGTATGTGCGTGTGCATAATATGAGGCTAGCAGGGAATCAGCTGGCTGATTGGGCAGTGGCAGGACAGAGCTCCATTCATTAGGGAGCAACAGGAACAACACAAGAGGCGCCTGCCCTGCCAAACTAAATAGGATTGGCTTTTTATTCAATCTGCCTGTTTTCTATGAAGTTATTTAAAGTTTTCAGAACTGGAGACAAACAAACAAAGGTAAAAGCATCCTCCCTTTCAGGCTAAGGTGCTCATCATACAGGAGAGGCAGAGGGAGGCAAAGGAAACAAGATTGTGCTAGTCCAGCCTCCAGTTTAAGGGCCGTGGTGCAGTGAGTGGCAGCAGGTCAGCTGCAGCTCACCAGCACTGACACAGTAACCCTCTGATAGGCCCAACAAAAAGGGAGGGGGGGTCTGCTTGTACGATGCCAAAAATACACACTTCACTCTCTCTTCTTCCTACTCATTTCCTGCTCTCTGCATGCATCAAGCTCCCTCCACTTCTCTTCGCTCTTTACCTCTTTGTTTTTATTCCCACATTGCGCTTTTTCACTCATACTTTATACTGCATGCATGCTGACCTTAGCATGTTTGTATTAGGAACTCATTCGGTGTGGGTCCCACAGCTCACTGTTGCCTCTGATCTATCCACCTGCCATATTTAGGCACTCCTCCCGCCCCAGGGCTCACCGCTCCATACCGCACTTCACACCAGTGGCGCGGAGGGCTCCTGCCCCCCTCTCTGTCCACCCTTCCCCATCCATCCTGTCTTCACAAGTGCAATTTTCCCCACTGACCACTCCCCCTCCAACCACGCTGATTGTCGGGGACTCCATTGTCAGATACATTAAATCAGAAATTGCAGTGACCCACTGCCTACCTGGTGCTAAAGTTGTTGACGTGTTTCAGCAGATCCCATCTCTGCTCAGCAAACACCCACATGTCCACAATATTATTGTTCATACTGTAACGAACAATGCCACCAAGCAGCAGTCTGAAGTTTGAAAACAGGATTTTAACCTTTTTAATGAACTCAAAAGCTGTGGAAAGTTGCTGGGTCAAGGTATCGGTTGTTTTAGTTGACAGCTCTCTCTGCACACATGGCTGCAGTCAGTCTGTCCATCACACAATTTGTCTTTTATCGACAATTTTCTTTGGGAATGAGCTTCCTTTTTTAGAAGAGATGGTACCCATCCCAGCTTCCACGGCACTTGCTACAGTTAATGATGCAAGAGCAACTTACTTCGAAATGCCCCAAATCCAACAGCAATGTTTAAAACACTTGACTGGCTTATTGGTGCTCCCTCTAGCATTAACCTGCTTGTATTACCTGACCTCTGTGAGCAGTTTAAATATTTTACTGAAATTTTACTTTACTGAAAAAAATGAAAAAATTAGATCCCAGACTGATAGCAGCCTGCCTCACAATCTACCTGTCTCAGAGCCTTTATCTCACAGATCTTATGTTTTATCTTTCAGTTCTTTAAAACCTGAACTTGCGGTATCGGCCGATACCGAGTACTGATCCGACACCAGTGCAATAAAAAAAAAAGAACATATTATTATTATTTTTTAACAGCTGTATAACGTTGTATGGATGTGATATCATTGTTAAACCCTTTGTAAAACATGAACATGAACTTTTATTATCTAGTTTGACAGTCAGTCATAACTGAAAAAGAACATAAATAAATAAATCTAGGAATAAATAACCATTACCTATGGAGAAGATTTTTTTTGACACATCTCTCTTTCAGTTCTCTCCTCGGTGCACGGCCTGTGTGCACGTTTTCAACAGGTCCTGCTCTAGTTTATATAATTCGTCTTTGAAAGAATACAAGACGAGTGGCCACAATCAATAGCCTACAAGCTACCCACTACTTAGCAAGGTTAGTCTACTGTTTTGAGTGTGGCCGACACCTGGAATCACTTTTTCTTCACTGCTCTAAAACAGTAGTTGCCAGTGGCAGCCATAATACATCAATGGTGGCAGCACAGCACAACTTGCTGTGTAGGCTGCTGTCATATATTAACGTAGGAAAAACCAATAGTCGAACCCGACTGAACCTGAAGGCCACAGTAGTTTCTTGGAAAGGGAGGGATGAGGGCAGGGGTATTCAGTCGGTTGCAATCTACAACCTCACTGCTAGATGCCACTTAATCTTACATACTGCTCCTTTAAAAATGCCAAATCTAGCAGCCACTGATTGTCATCAAGTTGTTTGTATTCTGCATTTTTAGTGCAGAGGAGAAACTCCCTTATCTCAGGTAGAAGCTCTCGAAATCTTTGCAAGAATTTGCCCCTACTCAGCCATCTGATGTTAGTGTGTAGCAAGAGGTCAGTGTGGTTGTAATCAACGTCCTCCTGAAACGCACGAAACAGCTGTCTCTGAAGAGATCTTGCTCAAATAGAACATACATTTTCGCACATAGGGCTTGTTAGTGTATTATGCAATGATAGTTAAGGAAGTTGGGAAATGCGTCCACCTCCTTGCATTTGGCAATGAATCCATCGGAACGGCCCACCATTGCAGGCACGCCATCGGTGGTGATCCAACTTAGACATTTGGAGCTGGGTTTTGTCAACAAAGTCTTTGAATTTCCGAAAAATGTCCAAATCCAGAGTATGTTCTTTCATTGGTAACATCGTTAATAGTTCCTTTTTCGTTGTCATGTCTTTGAACACCATCCTAATGAAAATGCACATTTACGCTCAATCGCTTAGGTCCGTGGACTCATCTAGCTGCAGTGAGAAACACTACAGTCTGCTACAGCGTTGATAGCAGATAGGCCTACTATTTCAGGTTTTGTTTTTAAAATCCTGAAACGAGTCTGCTGCCTCAATGAAGGCCTCTCTTACCATTTATCCATCTTAAAAGGACTTCTTATGTTTAATGATGTCCGATGAACTGCGATTTCAGTTCCCTCACCTTTCTCTTTCTCAACTCATTTTTGGCAGGGAAGTCGCTGTCATAGTTCTTATGAAGGGTTCTAAAGTACCTCTCCACATTTCCCTTCTTCTGAATAGTGATGCTAGTTTGGCAGATCAGGCAAACGCATTTCAAATAGGACATGGTGAAAAAAAAGTCTCCCTTCCATTCAGCATGGAAGTGGTACATTTTCAGCTTCTTACTTGGTCCCGCACTCATTTTTAAATTGTTCTTTTGCTATTACATATTAATTTAAATCAGTAGGCTAGGTTGCTATGAATGAATGAGGTTAGCTCCCTAGAGTTTTTCATTAGTTAGCTTTGCATTCTGGTTTTCTGCGCAGACTACAGAAGCTGCGAGAGACCTTAATAAGTTTATTGTTATGGTAACTTAATGTAACAAAGTTCTCAACAGCAGCAGACTGGCCGCTCTGTATGTCAATCAAGTGGCAGAAGCCATAGGGAGGAGGGACAAAAACGAAAACATTGGAAAGAGCTGACACAGGGCTTCTTTGACTCAGACACAAAGCTCAATGTCTCTATTTTCATATCTCAGTACCCTCTGTTCATTCAGTGTCCTACAGGGGCTATCCACAGAGACAAATACTGCAGGTTATATACTAGATATTGGAATTTAAAGAAATAGCAATTGCAGCCAGGGAATAAGCTGCTTATGCTGAATGTCACACAATGAGCAGGCACAGCCTCGTGACCTATTTAGAACCAGAGCACAGTGGTATTTCCGATGAGAAAAGCATATTCTGATTAGAAGATGCCATCTCAAAAGCTTTTCCGTTGACCAATTTTTCTGCCGCAGTTGTGTGACCTCATTTCATGAAACAAAGAGGGTTTCTTGTCAGCCTGGATAATCTCATTTGAGAGGATCTTTATGTTACAGATACGTTGTTGTGCAGGAAAAATAAATGACAGAAACTGCAGAGTAGAGGGCAGAGCAGCTGCTAGGGTGAACACTAAGGGCACCCATTTCTACCGACTCACTTTGGTCCCATACATTCAGTACAGTACATAGTGTTTATTGTAATTTGTATAGTTGTAGTATAATTTTGTTTTTCAAAGAGACCGAACTGTTGAATTTACTAGTGCTGAAAATATGAGTCAATTAACTAATTAACTGATTAACTGATCAGTTGTTTAAGGCAGCTATATAGGTCCTTCATTATAATTTATTTATTGTTTTTTGAATACCCATTGTTTTTGTTTTTTCTAAATAAGATTTTCATTAGTTCAACAATTATTACAAGATTAAACTACAAAGAAAAACATCATACAGAAATAGAGAGCCTCATAGAAATATCAATAGTTACATAATTTAATAGCTACCGTAATAGTAAAAAGATGCAAAATAACAGAAAATAATAATCTAAAAATGAAAAAAGTTAATAAAATAAGCTAACAATTTCACATAGTGAGTTCTGGGATCCCTGATCTGGTTACTCATGTAATTAATTCTATATTTGTGTGTGTGTTCCTCTTTTGTATCAATTTATATCAAATATGTGTGTACCACATCAGTTGTGGTTGAAAGTACAGGGGAAAAAATCAGCTTTGAGTTGAGATTCTACCAAAAAGTAGCCCGGCAGTTCTTTTGGATGCCTACTTTGGTTAGGCATGTCGTAGTGGTCCCTTAGGAGTGTCACATTTTTCGAACAATTAATCAGATCATATTGACAGATTAATCAATGATTATACAAAACAAGTGTTATCATTGGAGCCCTATTTTGAATGAACAGCAAGATAAATAGTAATGAGTCCAGTGCACTGTTGTATGAGGACAAGACTTAATCCTCTCTGGATCCTGAGTGTCTGTGAGCAGTGTGGACCCAATGCCAAAGCCCCTGCTCATTTATTCATGATTTCTGATCCCTTCTCGTATGGCCGACCCAATCCTGGACAGGTCAGCACTCACAGAGCCAGACAGCAGTCCCTCAGGACTGAGCTCAACAACATACTAGAGCCTCATTTCCTGCCCTCTCCCCCTACTCTGTGCCAGAACTGTGTGGTGGCCTTGTATAAACCTGTTTCACTGTGTTTACAGAGACTGAGGTCAGTTCAGCTTCTATTCAGTCAATTGGGAGGATCATTTTAGCTAGTGTTTGGGTTTTGTTGATAATAGGGTGTACATTCTGATTTGTCTTACTTACACAATAGGACAATGTTGTTCTTCACAGCGGAGTTGGACTGTGCTTCCACAGTTATATATTCGGGAAAATGGGTGCAAATGTTGAAGATTTTCCATAAACAATTATTTGACGTTAACAATTAATGGCTGGGTAATCGTTGACCTAGCAGCATGCCAACGTACCCCATAATCGCCACACAATCCATGTAAATTAAGAATTAGAGCAATAAATTAAATAAACATAATACAGCTGTCAGTTTTTCCAAAAATCAAGTTTGAACAAATTTCGAATGACACACAATACATTCGAATGTATTCATCATATGTAGTCATCAGTACTTTCTTTGTTTGTTCGTTTACATGCAACACTAGCAGAGACCGGAAAAAAACAGTGCGCCGCTTCACACACAGGTGAGTTGAAGAGCGAGTCTGTTGTGTTAAAAGTCTTGTTAAAAGCCTAACTGTGCGCAGCTTGTGATTTTTCTGGGAAAGTTGCTGCTGACACACGGGTCATAATACTGCAAATGCTGCAGGCTTTCATCAGTGGGCCATAGGCTCAATCACCATTGTGTTGCATCATTCGGCAATAGATAGTGACTTAACAGACGTTTATTTAAATGAAAATCTGGATTACATCTTTAAGTAATTAGGAATATTATGCAATCGATTGAACGATGTATTAAAATGTGGTTACTGTTTTAAACCATGTGTTTTTCTCATTGTTTATGCCAACACTATTACATACAATTTGATGAGAATCACCATTGACCATAGTGATGAGGAAGTACGTGACTGTTGCGCTAAAATGTTAAACTAAAAAATCTCATAAAATAGAGGGCCACGTTTCTCCTAAAGACAAAGAGTTAAGAGTCATATAGCAAGTTAGGCGTGAAAGATCGCTTCTCTTCCTCACTTACTATATTTAAGCCTTCAGTGAAGCAAGTGTAATTTTCGTAAATGTTCCTTTTTGTACTTAAGTTAGTCTCGAGTTGATGATAGCTTTGAAAGTAGTGTTGAAAGGCCAACAAAATTACTTTCAAGTTATTTAAAACGAGTTTAGTTAGAGAAAGGGAGTTTAGCAGAGTCCTATCAGCTGCAGCTACGACGGACTGTAGACCACACTGTAGCCAAACACCAACCAGCATTTGCCTGTTCTCAAGAACAACTTTTGCAGCAGTGTTTGCCCTAAAGAAAAGACTTTCTGCATCACCACAATAGTGGATGTCCAGGGACCAGCTGACTACAGCCGCTGTCTGATCTTACCCGCTCCGCAACCACCGTATCGTTATATGTATGTGTATGTCATTATTACTGCCTCATTTAGACTATTTATTGATAATAACTATTTTAGACCATTTATTGATAAACATTTAGCTATGAATAAAGTTTCACTTATTGCCAAGTTTTTGTCTGTGAATATTTCCTCAAAGCAGGATCAATGTATTGAGAATTTACAACCCAGATTATAAGACTGATCAATTTAGTTATTTTTACTTCGAATGAAGGTGGTGCCCGAACTTTAAGGAGTGCAAAGATTTAAGATTAAAAGTACTCATACTGCTACATAATAAACAATTTTCTGTATCAACAAAAAAGGGCTGTAGTTTTAATTAGGCTAGTTGTTACCAATTAAACATAGAATAGGTTACACTGATCTCCAGAAAACAGACGTCATTGCTATATGTTTTATGTAATTATGATAATCATACCTTAGCTACATGATCAGGGTGAGGCACAGTCCTTTAAAGTAGCTGTGATTAAACCTCTTCTTAAAAAGCNTAATCTTGAGACCAATATCTAACCTTCCCTTTCTCTCTAAGATCCTTGAGAAAGTAGTCGCCAATCAGTTGTGTGACTTTCTGCATAACAATAGTTTATTTGAGGATTTTCAGTCATGATTTAGAGCGCATCATAGCACAGAGACAGCATTGTGGAAAGTTACAAATGACCTCCTACTTGCATCAGACAATGGACTTGTCTCTGTACTTGTCTTGTTAGAGCTTAGTGCTGCATTCGACACCACTGACCATCGAATCCTATTGTAGGGACTTGAACATTTAATTGACATTAAAGGAACCGCTCTAAGCTGGTTTAAGTCCTATTTATCAGACTGATCTCAGTTTGTACATGTTAACAATGAATCTTCCATGCCTGCCAAAGTTAGTAACGGAGTTCCACAAGGTTCTGTGCTCGGACCAATTCTATTCACTTTCTATATGCTTCCTTTAAGTAATATCATTAAGAAACACTCCATAAACTTTCATTGTTAAGCAGAAGATACCCAATTATATCTATCGATCAAGCCTGGTGAAACCAATCAATTAGCTAAACTTCAAGCATGTCTTAAGGACATAAAACCTGGATGACCTGCAATTTTCTGCTGTTAAACTCAGACAAAACTGAAGTTATTGTACTTGGGCCCAAACATCTCTGAGACACATTATCTAAAGAGTTACTCTAGATGGCATTGCCCTGGCCTCCTGCGCCACCATAAGGAATCTTGGAGTAATCTTTGATCAGGATATGTCTTTTAACTCCCATATAAACAAACTTCAAGGACTGCCTTTTTTCATCTACGTAACATTGTAAAAATCAGACCCATCCTGTCTCAAAAACTAGTCCATGCCTTTGTTACTTCTAGGCTGGATTATTGCAATTCCTTATTATCAGGCTGCTCCAATAAGTCTCCAAAGACTCTCCAGCTGATCCAGAATGCTGAGACACGTTTACTTACAAGAACGAGGTTGAGAGATCATATTTCTCCAGTATTAGCTTCTCTACACTGGCTCCCTGTAAAATCTAGAATAGAATTTAAAATCCTTCTCCTCACCTACAAAGCCCTTAATGGTCAGGCACCATCATATCTGAAAGAGCTCATAGTTCCGTATTACCCCACTAGAACGCTGCGCTCTCAGAATGCAGGGTTACTTGTGGTTACTAAAGTCTCCAAAAGTAGGATGGGAGCCAGAGCCTTCAGCTATCAAGCTCCTCTTCTGTGGAATCAGATCCCAGTTTCAGTTCGGGGCGCAGACACCCTCTCCATATTTAAGAGTAGGCTTAAAATTTTCCACTTAGACAAAGCTTATAGTTAGGGCTGGCTCAGGTGAGCCCTGAACCATCCCTTAGTTATGCTGCTATAGGCCTAGACTGCCGGGAGATTTCCCATGATGCACTGAGCTCCTCTCTTCTCCTCTCTCTCTCCTTCTGTACTCATTCATGTCCCATGTAATGTAAATTGCTAACTTTGTATGTTCCCTGGAGCTTTTATGCTTTCTTGTTGTTGCGGACCACCTGCCGCCGTCGGCCTGCTTGACCCCCACTGCTACTATTATTATTATTATTCGTCATATTTCTATTATTAGTCATATTTCCATTATTATTATTACTGTTATCATTATAGTTGTTATTGTTATTATGAGCCATATTTCTATTGTTATTCTAGTTGTTATTGTTGTTGCTGCATATCTGCCTGTCTGTCTCTCTCTGTCTGCCTGTCTGTCTCTCTCTCTGTCTCTTTCTCTCGCTCAACCCAACTGGTCATGGCAGATGGACGCCCACCTAGAGAGTGGTTCTGCTCGAGGTTTCTGTCTCTTAAAAGGAAGTTTTTCATGGCCACTGTCGCCAAGTGCTTGCTCATGGTGGGAATTGTTGGGTCTCTGTAAATAATATTATAAAGAGTAAAGAGTAAAGAGTAAAGTGTCATGTGATGACTTTTGTTGTTATTTGGCGCTATATAACTCCATCTCATTAAACAAACAGAGGCACCACCTAACGATGCAACCTTGTATGCCACCAGATGTTTTCTGAGAGTTTACAACAATATATTGTTTGTCGAATAAATTATAAATGGAGAATTACTTATTGACATCCCTACTCTGGCTGCAACAAACAATTATTTATTTTTTGGTTAATAAACAGATTAATGATTTCATCTACAACACATGAACAGTAATGACAAATGTATACCATAAATTCCAGAGCTCAAACTGAATACGAATTCAATTTCCAAAGATTTATAGAGAAAACAGTAAAGCAACAAATTCTCAAATTTGGGAAGCTGGAAGCAGATAATGTTTGGTATATTTCCTTGATAAATGACTTAACTGATTATCAAAATTGTTTATAATCAATTTTCTGTTTATACACTGATTGATTAGTTGTACTAATCATCACTCAGCTGTGCCAGACAAGCAGCCGCTTAATTCTGTTAAATAAAAGCTCCTCTCTCACTGAAGACTCACCAGTATGACAATGTAATTTATTTTTTATTGCCAAGCAGGTTTACATACAAGGAATTTGTCTTGGAATTTTGGTGCATAACAATAAACATAGTAAGAGAATAAAAATAGAAAGCACGTAAAAAGCAAGTACTGCAACAGTTAAGAAACTTAAATAAAATAGAAAAATCAACAATAAAAAATATGAAAAAATATTTCAATAAAATATGTTGGTGGTAATATATCTGTTTTTAAAATTAAAGAGCTGTACAGTTTGTACAGGAATGTGGAAGATATTGACCATGGAATGTGCAAAGCTTCACACTATGAAGTACAGAGAAAATGTGCAATGTACAGAGATGATAATCCAGATGATTGGAAGTTTAGCATCAAAGTCTGTGCGGATTTAAACAGGAACAGGTTCCTGTTTCAGTGTCAAGTGCACAATAATTCCTCTAACAAGCTGGAATTAACAGGCATGTTTCTTTCGCAAAGCAATTCTTAAAACTTCAAAACAAAAATAAAAGGTTGGTCTAGGGTTAGCACTATTGGGATTGAATCATGGAATATCAGCTGAACATAGTATCTACAGACAAATCACAGTTTAAATCTCTTCAATCTAACCACTGAGTAGACTGCAGAGGGCCGAAAGAAAAACAGCTTCCTAAAATATTTAGAGCCCAATTGCATCGTTGTTGTTCAATAATGATCGAGGGCCACTTACACTTTTCTGGACGGGGAAAACACATTGAAAATCGAAGGGTGTTTGGGGGGAACACACGGGAGCAGGAAATGCTAATCTCACCCAGATGGTCATGTGTTAATTCAGCCAGGTGGAGGGCATATGGACGACAGACCACTAACCCAAATGCTGCTTCCGCCACCTAGAAGAAGGCTCAGAAGGCCTGGCATGCTGCATGTTACTTCCTCCCAGCCTGCCAAGGACACACACACACACACACTCTGTCCAAGGCAGATCGCTCAGGAGTATGAACACTAGACCCTCATACATATCCACTTATACGGCTTTCTTTGGGGAAAATTGAGGCTAAAGAACTGGCAGGCATGACTATATAATCCCAGCTTTTGGGAAGTTCAGGGAGAGGCAGAATTGATGGCAAATGAGGGGACAGTGAAGCCATCGATAGCAACAGATGAGAGTGTGACATCAGTACTCATCCGGAGGAGGGGGGAGTAAACGGAGCAGAGTCCCGCTGTGCATCGCCCTTTCTACCTCCAGCCATTTATTCCTTCCAGCCCTGTTGGCTGCAATAACAGACTCAGTGGCTGCTTCTTTAGGTCTAGCTAACTGTGACATTAAAGCAACACTGGGCCACAGGGAATCACAAAGGCAGCCACTGCTCACTCAAGCAGCAAGGCTATGTGTGCTTGAAGCAAAGGATTGTTACTCATCATCAGCAGAGAACAGAAACATGACAACGAGGTCTGCCCCCTCGTAGTCAATTAGTGGAATAATTGATTGCGTCTTTGTTGACACTGAAATTTGTGTTAATTTGTTGCTGTTTTATTATCTTTTTTTATGAGTCATCTCTGGCACATTAATGAACACAAACATAAACACCAGGTTGAGGCATCCTGGTGGACAAGGGTCTGTCGCTGACCGTGAAATTTGCTACGCCCCTGTTCAAGTCCAGCCGTGGACCTTTGTTGCATGCCATCTCACTCCTATTCACTGTCACCTGTCTACTTTCTAATAAAAGGCAAACTGAACTGAACAAACCCACTGCATTAATTGCTAAGCAATGAATGAGTCTGGAGAAACATTTTGACATATTCTTCACTTACATCAACTCATTGAAGAGTCAAAGAAATTCTTTATTTTACTATTCGTTGAGGACATTCCCACTGATCACTATCCTCCTACATGTAGTATGTGCTGTTTTGTTAACCCTTTAAGTAGGCAATGTTAATGTCAAAATGAATGTCTGAATAAATTATTAATAACACAGTGTTTCAGCTGGTAACTGGCAGGCCACCATGGCAAAATCTTTGCCTCCACATCAAAAAAAAAATCACAAAAGAAAACAAAAAATTCTGATCCACTTCCTCAATACATACGTGTTTGGTACTCTACCCACAAATAATGGACTACATACGATAAGAACTCCTTTCCCACCACAAATACTTGTGCAGTACACATATAGCGTGTATCCAAGTAAGAAAGGGGAAAACACTATAGTACATTATAATACCTGGTTGTAGGAGGTGCTGCAGCTTCCTTAGCACCCCTATTTTCACATGCCTAAACAATGCCTGCATGTTTTTCCAGTACTATATTCCATTAAAGTCTTTGAAAATGACTTTTAAAATTCATTAAATGTTTTTTCTAGAGCAAGAAGTGGTACGTTTTTGTACAGTGCTACAGACTTCGACATGGAAGAGGGTTTGTGTCCCTCTTGCTGTTGGGTTTCGGCAAGAAGTCAAGTCAGTGTTCACTGCTTTAATATTTAATCAAGTCCACCTTCTTTCTCCAACCTTTAACAAGTGATATGAGTGCTAATAAGAATATAATTGTGCTTTGGCTGGCAGTAGGTAGGAAAACCAGTTAAATACACTGTCAGTGTTGGTTACAGGCGTTGGATAATAAACTGGACGACCTCCGTGCCCGTATCAGTTTCCAACGGGATATCAGGAACTGTAACGTCCTTTGTTTCACTGAAACTTGGCTAATGTTGTGTTCACACCAAAAGCGAAGCAAATTTTTGCCTCACATTACTCGCGTAAGCTTGACCACCAGATCATTTGTGTTTATTCACCTTTAAATACAACCCGCGAATATTCACCTCTCTGTCTCCCGTGAATGGCAGTTTCACGTCACACGTCGGCTGTAATCTTGACAGATTTTGCGATGATTTAATTGCAATAAACGGATCAAAACAATTTTTTTACATCACAATGCCGATTTGTAAAAAGTCTGAATTTATGCTTTGTCAGGTCTGTCAGCAACACCACAAGCAAAACAACTTTTAAAATGCTTGTTTTCTTAATGGATTTAGGATCGAAAAGTACAACCAGTAACTGGAATCAAGTAACAGACACATATTTTTAGAACTTTCCACGTAGTCCAACTTCCTTGTTTACGTTTCTCCAAGCAATCTCTTTTTTTGTCCGGTCTCCGTATAAATATGAAGTAGTAGGCTATCATAGAGCTCTGACTGCCCACAAACGGCTACAATTTCTGATTTTACTGATTCAAGGTCAGGACGTCAGGAGAATCTCAATGCTGAAAGGCTTTCGAGGCACAGCGTCACGCAAATTTCTTGCTTGAGTTGAAATTTTTCAATTCGTACGAATATTGCGACGCGAATCGCGTCTTTCTCCTCACCCGGCGCGAATTTGCATCTTTGCATTGACTTTGTATGTAATCGCACCACGCGAAAAATTCGCTTCGCATTTGGTGTGAACATACCATAAGTCCTGGAATACTGGACAGTGCCATTCAACCAGGGGAGGACACTGTGTTCCTGGCCACGGATATCAACCTGCCAGGCGTGGTGGACTGGGTGATGATGCAGTCCTGCTTCGGCTTCCTCTTCATGCTGGTGCTGGAGAAGCATGAGTAGAATGACGGCCACCAGCAATTCTTCGCTATCGTGCAGCTCATCGGGACTTGCAAGCAGGCTGAGAACTTCGCCTACTGGCATTGCCTGACCTGGGAGGCCACACCGTACTCCATCCACGAGGTCATCATCACAGCCATCATGAACAGTGACTGCCTGGTGTTTGTTTTCTCCCTGCTGTGGTAAAGAATAAGATAGCGGACACACCAGGCCAGCACTGAGAGGCTCAGGAAGAGCTTCTACCCTCAGGCCACTAGGATCCTAAATGAGGACACTGCCTAAGAATTGCGCTAAGACTATTTTCACCTTCTTTATTATTCAAAGTTACTATTATAGTTAACATAATTATTTATTGCTTATTTCTATTCTTTATTCTTATTCTATTTTATACTTATTTTTTATTGCATAATTGAAGGAGCTAACGGTCACACATTTCACTATGATTATACCCTGTATGATTATATGTGACAAATAAACTTGAACTTGAATTTGACATCCAAGGTTGAAAATGTCTGAAAACCTGAACTTTGATGTGGTTCAACTCAGTGTGTGACATATTGATTTTATAAACATTAGGATTACCTCAGTAAGGAAACAGAGTGGAAATGTTGGGTGAGTAAAGCCGACGTGCACAAGCTTCTATACTACAATTAGGGGTGTGCGTAGGGTACAGTCAAGTTCCACACATGCGCACTAGAAAACATGATGGTGACCTCCTCACAGCAAGAAGAGCTCCTTTGTTTGTTGTATTTGGTTGAACAACATGAAAAAGTCAAAAAACAGTGTTTGCGACCACCTAACGAGGAAATATATCTAAATAGGACCAAGGATGGGAAATACAGTACATACATACATTACACGAAAAGAAAGTGTTCAGTTTACTTTTCTAGTGCATGCGCAGTCGGTGGACTTTGTGATAAAATGACGAAATTTACGCCACATGGACCCTCACTTCCACGCACAACTCAAAACTGCATGGATTGGCCTTAAGCCTATTATATTGTTCTCTTGTAGGACAAAGCAGGTAGTTAATTGTCTCCATTGTGAACATGGGGTCATACAAACTATGATTCATGTGTGTACATGACTGTGATAAGCCTGTGAATATTCTCATTCATCCAGGTCATAATTATCTCAAGGAAATTGAATCGAACGCAACTGGATTTTTGGTTTTGTCTGTGAAGACGTTTCACCTCTCATCCAAGAGGCTTCATCAGTTCGTGCTTGTTTGACCAGGCTAGACTGGTCCAACTAGCTGGTGTGGAGATCTGGGTATTTAACCTCTTAGGAGGCGGTCACAAGGCCAATGATGTCATTGGGTCGTTGGTGTTCCATTTGCCAACGACAGTCGTTAGAGTGACGGTCGCTGGGGATGGTGAGACCTCCTCCTCTGTTTAGAGATGGTTTTTCTATTTTGGTATAGATGGCTGAGGAGTTAGCCCTCCTGTGTTGGGCCATGCGTTTATGTAGCATGGCCCAACACAGGAGGGCTAACTCCTCAGGCCTAGACTCTGCTGTCTATTTACATCTCAAGGAGAAAGCCCACTCCTTTGAGGACAGCAATGTTCACATCTTGGACAGAGAGGATAGATGGTTTGAAAGAGGAGTAAAGGAAGCCATCTATACCAAAATAGAAAAACCATCTCTAAACAGANTGCCCTTTCATCTCTTCCCAGGAGATTCAACAACTTAACCTCTAAGAACAACAGCCGTTCACAAATGGCCTCAGGTGACTCCAACGACTGTCGTTATAACACAATAGAGCACTAACGAAGTCGAAACCATCGTTTCACCATCCCCAACGACCGTCACTCTAACGACTGTCGTTGGCAAATGGAACACCAACGACCCAATGACATCATTGGCCTTGTGACCGCCTCCTAAGAGGTTAAATACCCAGATCTCCACACCAGCTAGTTGGACCAGTCTAGCCTGGTCAAACAAGCACGAACTGATGAAGCCTCTTGGATGAGAGGTGAAACGTCTTCACAGACAAAACCAAAAATCCAGTTGCGTTCGATTCAATTTCCTTGAGATAATTATGACCTGGATGAATGAGAATATTCACAGACTTGTTAGCACAGTCAGTTCTGCTACCTCAAGTAATGTCAGTGCCTTATAGAGTCAGTGGGTTGGACTAAAACGAGTATGCACGTGTATTAAAGGGACACTCCACCGATTTTACACATGAAGTTCAGTTTCCTCGTCACAAGGAGTAGTACGCGTCTTCTGCGGCTCTGTAGGGAGTCTGAAAAAAAGACACTACTGAGTTGCATTATGGGAAGTGTAGGATTCAGTGTTTTCTGAGCTTGAATCATTCTAAATGTGAGGGTCTCTCTGCCTCTGATGCTTCGATTTTGTGAATACCATAACGTTGCGGATGTAAAAACTAAATCTCTGGAGTGTCCCTTTAAATGTTAAGTGTATAAATATGCATAAGGGACTCTGTTTTCCCTTTGACAGATATACTTACTTATACTCATTTTTTTTAAATACATTGCCCAGATTTGTTCATAGCTGTCATCTGTGTTCTTCTGATATTCAATCCAGTTGCAGTCTCGTGCTTTGTAGGTATTCTTCTTGGATCATTTAAGAATGTGATTGGTTACATCTTTACAACAGAAAAGTGAGTATGCACTACGGAAGTGTATTCTTGTGTTCATAAAATTGTTGCCAAATACAAACTGCACTCGACCCAACCGATTGTCATGTTCAGTGACAAGAGTTCCCCAGAAACCCTTTGAGAAAAGAAAAAAATACAAAGCCTTTACAGAATGTGCTATTTGTTAAAAAGAACATACTAAAACCATTGACATGAAGGTGGCATACATCTTCCAACATTACAAAAGCCCCAAATTTCCCCCTGTCTTTGCACAAAATATGCAGTTCTGCTGCTCATGCAAATCTTTGTTTACATCTTTTAGAGAAATTGTTCAGCGGGTTGCTGAAGTCATAATCATATATGGGTTCAGCCATCCTTCAGATGCCATGGCGGTAAGGGAGTAGTCTGAAGAAATTATTATCATGTCAAAGCTACAGTAAGCACATCAGACAGAGCCTGATAGCTGTATTTGATGTGTGCAGGCTGTGACAGGGGGCATCATACGAGGAGCAGCGAAGCCGAGGATTGGGGCCATCTGTAACTTGGTGGGATATTACTGCATCGGCCTTCCTTTTGGACTGTCCCTGATGTTTGCTGCCAAAATGGGCATCGTAGGTGAGGACAGAGGAGCCATTGACACTGCCATGTAACTTCAAAGTCTTGTTTGTAGCAAGTTTGAGTGATTTTTCTTCTCCGTTACAGGACTGTGGTTGGGGCTTCTCGTTTGTGTCACTCTTCAGTCCACATTCTTTACCATCGTCTTGTGTCAACTGAACTGGAAAAAGGCTACCGAAGAGGTGAGTGGCCACAATGACAGATGGTGATAAGGAATTTAAGTGTTTTACTACCAGTTTACTGAGAGTGCAAAATAAAGAACAATTTGGACCTAGGTTTAGAACCTAACTTCACTTTTAAAGGTACAAATTTGCTAAGAATATCGAATGTAACCTGCACAATTCAGCTTTTCTTTGAGGCTTTTGAGGCTCTGCAGGAACCTTTTTTAAAATCTGAGAAAATAACCTTAATTATGTCATCTGTGGTTATCTCGGCTTGGGCTTGGAGATGTCACATTTTCAACATAAAGCCTGTGTTACAAACTGAAGGTGTGGAGTTAGAAAGACTTGGGCAATTACCAAGCTCGGAGCGTCTAATGAAACACGCTAATGAGTTGCATTATGGGAAATGTAGGGGTTTTTGGAGCTTGACCGATACTCAGGATGAAAAAGTCAGGTCCGATGCAATTGTGAATCACGTGAGAAATTTCTGTTGTGTTTACAACATTTCTGGGGGAAAAAACCCTGCAATTTTTTTCTCCATTTGTAGGGTGTTTTTTTTTAATAACAAGGGTGCAAGCAGCTGGGTGAGTTATGCTTTGGAAGTGGTTTGTAGTAATGAGGCCAAAGTGTGCAAAACCACCAGTGTGAGTAACCTTGTACACTCACTCCCTGCCCTGGTCTTTTCTGCCCTCTACAGTCGCAAGTAGGAAATGACACTGAACAACACTAACATGACTAAAATGACTATAATGATCCTGTAATTGCAACTTAAAAAGTAACTGCAGTAATGTAAGTATAATAGTCCCTGTCGCTGTCAATGAATAATATGCATTAGCTTTTGATATGTATCACAAACAGCTATCATAATTGTGTATGGGCAGGCAATGGTGAGAGCAGGAGTCCAGGTCACAGAAAAGAAAGAAGTGCTGGAAATGGAAAAGAAGGGTAAATAACTGCTTTCATCACTTTTCCTTTTGGTTGCAGGAACACGCCCGTGCACAGTACGGACAACTAACCCCTCTCCCCTCTCTGATTAGAACATGCCCTTACTGCCTGGAGAGAGTCCCACGTCAACACCATTTCATCTAACTTCCTGAGCTGTGAGGAAGGGAACTTAGACGTACAGGTGCTCTGCCCGCGCCGGTATGAGACAGCCGATGCTGCAGTGCCATGGCCTCCGTTGGTCAGGCAGCTGGTGTTGCGTCGTGGCCTGACTTTGCTGTTCATGGCGCTCGTCCTTGCAGCTGGGATACTCACCAGCAAAATGCTTCTAAAACTGCTCAAATGACCGACACTACACTCACTGCAGGCTGTCTCACAACTCTGTGGTTGCTTAAGGTGCTACATCATTTTGTAACACAGCAGACAACTCTAATTTTATATTATTTTTCAGATTCCACAAACCAACACGTTATTTCTGTCCATGTGCTATAAGTCTCCAGGTCTCATTGTGGTCAATCCTGTAGATTGACGCTACATGTGGTTTGTGTTTGATTTGTTTGAGAACAAAAACTTGATTTATTAGTTCCCTCTTTTTATATGATTTGTAATTAATGTAACAGCATACCCTACATTTTTGCAGCAGACTAGGCAGGTCTGTTTTTGTTCCCATGCAATGCAAGCCTATAGCTTAAATAAAATAAACGTAACACACTGTAGACCTGCTAGTAGAAGAGTCACTCATCCACTGTTGAGAATGGAACTGTGAATTTGTTATTTTGTGTGTTTATGTTTTCACTTTCTCTGAGGATTATGTTTTTCCTTAAATAGGATAATAGGAAAATATATGACATTTTGGCTGATAATAAAATATAATGGTATATATAATAATAATAACAATAGTGGTTATTATTATTTTTTTTTCATTCATTACTTAAATTGTGAAATGTCAAATAAAAAAATTGTTGTGAAAGTGCCCAATGTGAGGTCTTTAAATTGACTTGTCCAACAGTCCACAACCAAAAGATGAAAAGCAACAAATTCTCACATTTAAGAAGCTGGTAACAGAGAAGGTGCTGCTTGATAAGCCTTAAATGCTTAATGGATTATTGTATTGTACAGTATATAATTTCACTGTATATTATTGTCAATTTTCTCTCCATTGACTCAATTAATCGACTCATTGCTTCAGCACTAACATATCATGCCTAATGCACATTTTCTCCTCTTCGTTTAGTGGCACATGTGGTGCTATATAAAAAAAGTAGCAATATAAGTTGATAATGAAGCACACCATGCTAACTAAAATTTTAAAACAATAAAGGAGTGTTCCAATATTCTATGAAACTGATTAGTAAGTAAATAAATAAAAGAAACTCACTAAAAGGTCGCTTGAATGCACCATGAGATTTTACAGTCAGTATTTGAAAGCAGCGTGAATGTGTTGCTCCGCCTTCTGTTAAACACTCAGGAGATAAGTCTCTCCTCACAATAATAACTCCTCAAAGGACTCATGTTAGTTTCTCCTAAAGACTTCCTGTGTTTAGATGCGTCTGCAGTACCGACGCGTACCCACGCGGTCTGGAGCACCGTAGCTTTAATGCTGTAAAACTACAACACGTGGTTTTATTCAGTTACGAACCGGCGTTTTCTCTCATTACAGAGTCACCGGCCTCAACGAGGAATTCGTGAGTAGCTAAATAAAGATTATGTAATTCAAAGCATGTTCTGTGTAGGGTGTGTTATAGTCTGAAATCAAGTAAATGCATTTAATCATACAGCTGGGCAGTGTCCCACTACATGTTAGACTCATCCCCGCATGCGCCGTGGCCTCGTGTCGGCATGTTATTTACCTAGCTTAACAGTACACTCACTTAGCACCACTGTTAGCCAGTGGTATGAGAACCAGTTCGTTAACGGTAAAATGTAAAACCATAAGAAATCGCCGGAGAGAAGTTTGACGTCCCAGTGACCTTTCGGGAGAAAAGAAACTGTGTCAGACGGTTGTAAATAAACAAAAATATGAGCGGAGTAAAGGCTGTCGGTGTAGAAGCTACAGTTAGCTTATCGTTAGCTACGGTTGTAGTTAGCAGTACAGCTTCCGACCGTTGGTGGCAGCACTGAGCACAGTGGTGTCAATGAGCGACGAAGAGGATACAGAGAAAGATCAATAATAATATCAATATAGGAAATTAAAATCCCATAATACACATAAATGGAAATGCTGTCAAAGAATTAAAAGCAAAACCCCAAATAACTTTTCACGCCATCAAGAGATCAGTACAAATAGAACTTCTAATCTAGTTGAAAATATTCAAAGCAGCCAACTTTATTGTCCCTGAGGAGAAGATGGAGAAGAGAGATTTGTTTTACAGCAGGTTAACACATGGAACACGCAACATTAGACGGAAGATATATAAAACATGATAAAATACATAAAAGATACAGTAAAAATATGTAAAACAAACCCATCACACAAGCTCACATAAAACAATGGACATCAAGTGACAGCTGTCACTTTAGGACTGCAATGCTACATTTTTTTTATTGATTAATTTGCAGATTATTTTGTAAATTAATCGCTTAGTCTATGAAATGGTGAAAAACAACCATCACAATTTCCCAGAGCCAAAGGTGTGTGACTTGTTTTGTTCGACCAACAACCCAAAACCTAAAGATATTCAATATGAAACAAGAATAAGCAGCGATTCATCTCATCTGTTGTAACATACATAAGTTGTAACTAGGGAAAATTTGGCATTTTAGTTTAAGAAATGACTTAAGGATTAATCGATTATCAAAACAGGAATATTAATTTCCTGTTGATTGACTAATGGAGTAATTGACTAATCGTTGCAGCTCTAAAGCACTTTATGGTAGTGAGGTGTGGCCCTCCCCGAAACCTTATGGATTTTGAATTTGGAAGAGCATCCAGTCGAAACCCTGCATGCCCAATTCTGCAACAGTATGTGGTATAGAGGGGTGTATAACACACTGCATGCAGAGCAGGGTTAAGTCAGTTTTCTCTCAACTTTTTCACTGAGAGAAGAACAGTGACCCTCAGTCACTTCAACACCTGGCGTTAAAAAGCCAGAAGGAAAAAAAAGCCTATGACCCTATAATGCTATAGGCCTATGTTAGTGAGTTTTTTTACCTTCCCTCTGATGAGTTTATATATGAACACTTTTCTGTTACTGAACTTAATGAGCTCTGAATGTCTCACATGGATGGTTTTTGGAAGCCGAATGTGACCATAATATGAGTACATGAATGCAGAGTGTGATGGTCCCTGGATCAGAGCTAGTAAAATTACAGCTGCAATGAAAGCATTTAAAAGTGTTTTAATATTTGGTATGTTTTTTTTGGTCATATTTACATGTTGCAGAGAATATGGACTACCTGCCGGATAACAACTCCAGGTACAAAGATGTTGACTACTGGGATGAAAGATACAAGACAGAGCAGTGTTATGACTGGTTGGGCAGCTTCTCCAAATTCCAGCATCTTGTGGAAAAACATGTCAAGAAAGAAGACTCTATTCTGGTACTTGGTTAGTAGTTTTATTTTATTCTGATTGCATCTGGATTTTGGTTGGAAGTCTCTTCTCTTCATCTTCTCACCACACAATGCTGTATAAACAAAAACATTAGACACAAAGTCTATTAGACAGCATCACTCTTAAGATATTGTCTCCATTTGTGGGCCTCCTGGTAAATTAGGGTTCCCCCAGTTCGAGTCCAGCCAGGACTGTCAGCCCTCCTCTCTTCCCCCTCTTCCTGTCATCTCTCTACCGGCTGGTGTCAAAGGCAAAAATGCCTGTCACCATTTGTTGTTACGAGTGTCAGATACCATCATCATGGTTGTCAATGCTTCTATTAACATCACTTTCACTAAATCCTCCTAGGCAGCCATTTGTATGGTGTTATCCTTATAGTTAGTATGGTAGAAGTGGTAGAAGTACTTTTATATAAAAAGCATGAATAGATGTGACACCTAGATGTGCAAACAGGTTGTTAAATTCACTCTTAAGTAGAGCTGGATATTGTCTGAAAATGTTCAATACTGTTGCCGATACTATACCCGAGTTTTGGTACCATTATCGAAACAATCCTTTGTTGGATACCTCTCTTGTGAAATGAAAACACGTTTTTGTACAAAACTCATTTCATTTAACAAAAGAAGCCAAACTTTTTAGATGCTGAATGTTGTCTAACTCAAGCAGCTGTGCAAGAGCTTTATTCTTTAAGTTTAAGTCTAAAAATGGCAAAATTATGATTTAAATGAGGAACTATCTGATCAAAGAATAAGTAAAAAAGAATCTGACGAGGCATTGAATGCTCACTTTTTGTACTTTTGGTTTTGGTAGTCTGCGCTATGAACACATTTCAGTCAGTACCAAAAAAACATACTGAGGGTCATTACCCATCCCTACTCTTTATATTTGAGACATGTTAGACTGGATTCTGGTCGATTAACTGAGGTGCAAGATGCTTCGAAGAAAACTCCTGTTGGCTGGCTTTGTGTTGAGTTTTATTTCTGTTACAGAGTCAGACAAAACATACTGTATTCTCTCTGTGAAGGATGTAGAAGAGTTGAGTTTGCCATCATTTTTGATAGAAGCAACGCTGCATTGCTCAAAAAAGTTGAATCCTAGGGCTTTGGAGTGAAACTTCCACACATGTCCACAAGGTGTCGTTGTTCCCTTATAAATATAGCCAGTTCTCTTGCACTCATCACTACCTGCAGTACCTGTTTTTTAATGGCCCTGCAGCTCTGTAAAACATGCTACAAAACCATCTGAAGCATGAACATGGTGTTTTGGCTGCTGAACAGAGAGTAGGCCTGTATGTGAATGGGAGCTGCGCAAAATATGGAATAATTGGCAATTAGCTGGTGGAGACATTGTCACTATTAGCACAAATTCTTCAGTGGTACCTTCTTGGTTTAATATGTATTTTAAGCCAGAGTAAGAATTTACCTCTTCATCATTTGCATAGTAAATCATTATTTGCCTACTAATGATGATAGAGAGTGTGCAGCTATGGACATGTGCATCACAGCGGTTCTCAAATTGACTGTTTTATTGATTTAATCATAATCAAAACAAGCATTTTTTCCCCGAGATGAAGCTGTACACTTTGATGTAGTCACTTTTGATAGGATGCAATAAGTAACGTCTTTGATAAAGGACGATTTTTGGACAATTAAGAGGTTGTAAAGAAGTTGTTTTAATGAAAATTCTTCTTGTTTATCATTAGTTTTAGTATATAGTATTATAGTTATAGGCAGATGCCACTACGCTGAAATGCCAGCTTTAAAGTCTTTTGTTGTTTGACTGTTATACCTCCACAGAAGCATAGAGGGCTATGGTGGTCTGTTTTTGTCTGACACAAGCTTTGTTTATGCATGCTCGGTGGTGTTTGTGTGTGTGTGTTTGTGTGTGTCAGGGGGTTTGTTAAATTTGTGTCAGGGAGTGACGGGGGCTTCTGCTGTGTGTGTGGGTAAAGGAGAAGGGGGATTGACGAGGTCGTCAGAAGTTGGGTATTCTTTTCTCGACAAAAAGGTCTCTGCATTTTGCTGCTGTCTAATTCCTGCAAGACGACATTGCCAGTTTACAGACAACTTAATTACTGGAGATCTTTTTTAATTTGGGTGACAATGGTGCCCTGCTGGTTAAAAAACTGTATTTTGAAACACGTGAGAACATTAACAGACAGACAGACACAGATAGTATGCAGCATCACTTTTTCAGTGTGCGTCACAGGCACACCTACAGCAGAGGCGTGAGTGGGCTCTGGAGTCTGATATATAAAATATCTTCTCTTGCCTCTCTCCTGCGTTACACTGCAGCAGGCAACACCAGGGCACACCGCTTTCTGCACGCTGATTTAAACCCAAAGGAGAGCCATTATATCGCTTCAGAGCTCTCACCTCGGAGGGCATCTCTGTCTCTCAACCTCCTGGAATTACACGTTTCTGTCACCAGCACGTGTTCATGTCTTCTTCAACAACACACATGCACAGATAAGGGGCCGTATAGAGAAGTCTACCGTAAAGATGTGTGAACCCTCACGTGTTGTATAGACATAAAGAGCTCTTATAAGCACTTAAACATCACCACACTTGGACCAATGCCTGCCACGGTTGCGCACATCTCCCGACTACCCTCACTTGTCAAGTCTGTAAAACCAGAGGAGACTATTAGCTCGTATAAAATGACACAATAAATTACCGTCACTATAGTGGGGCCAGGGAATAACTCGGCAGAGAGAAGGGAGAGTAGGGAAGACGTAAAGAAAGACTGGAGGCGCCACAGTGCTGTTTGTGTGTGTGATGAGTGGATAAAGGAAAGAAAGATGGAAGGAAGGTAAATAACTAATCAGGTTTGGGCCACTCAACTGTCTCAGATGGAGGTCATTTCCATTAAGATAATCTGTACAGCACAGAGAGAAAGATACAAAGGATGGCGAGATGCACAGATGAGAAGAACGCTTTGCTGCATGCTGATGGAAGTTTTAATGTCTTTTATCCTTCCTCAGTTTGTAAATTTTTTACTTTGTTTCAGTCTTTGTCCTCTGTTTATCCATACAGTTTCATACGTGCATTTTGCTGACACTCTCTCAGCCCCTGTTTACCTGATTTCTCCCCACCCCGATTCTTTTCGCCTGCTTCTGTAATATCTGGAGAGACTGGCTTCCCCATCGCACCGTCTTCGCTCCCCACCTTCTTGGTAACCCACTTCTGCCTTTCTGTGTTATTCTTTCTTTGTCATGAACTCCTACTCAGCAGTATCAGTCCTCACGTCTAGACTATAACCACACACAATCCTGTCTCTGTATGTCAACGGATATGCCATAATCTGAAATGAAACCAGAAAATATATGCATGCACGATCAAACATTAGTGTAATCACTTCTATTGTAGGGATTGATCAATAAAAATGTCCTCCTTTTTCCCTTGTGGCATTCTGTTTTTTTCTTCTTTTTTTCTATTTGTCCACAAATCCCATAAAAAGACGAAAACCAACAACGAATTGATCCAACTAACAAGTGTTGTTGCCTGATGTAGCTCATTTCTCGGTGCCACGGACCTCCATTGTTGTCCAAAAACACATAATTGAGCCACACAGTTGCACGTGGTAACATGTTTCTTCATTATGATAAACCTGGGCATTGTAGTTTATTTTGAGCCGATCCCACATACACCATTCTGCTGCTGTAATTACTCACCAGTGCATCAAAGCGGCAGCGGAAAATAGTCCCCAATAGACGCACTATTCACTGCTGTTTGAGTTACGTTTGCTAAAAACCACTGTGCCCACCTGTTTTAGGGAATTATTTATAGTATTTATTTGTGAGCTGTTTTTCAAGATTTACGTCTTCAGTATGAAACCAATGGCTTGGAGCTGATAAACACAGACAGGTTAGGAAAATCAGAAACCATTCAAACAGACCAACACATAGGTGGTTTTGCTTTTCCTGGGATTTGTTGACAATAACAAAAAAATACTTAAATACAAAAAAAAACTTAAAATAAATGAACTGCACTTATATAGCGCTTTTCTACCTTAACGGACAAAGCGCTTTACAATTGGCCTCTCATTCACACACTCACACACACTCATACAGTGATGGCGAGGAAGGCGCTGGCCTGTTCATCGTGTGCAACTTGGGGTCCAGTGTGTTGCCCAAGGGCACTTCGACATGTGGACAGGAGGAGCCGGGGATCGAACCGTCAATCCTGTGATTAGTGGACGTCCCACTCTACCTCCCGAGCCTCCTGGATGGATCCTCAAAAGTAGATACAGTATTGATCCTCTAGTCTAGGTGGTAAAATCATTCATAATAGCATATCCTGTTTGGAAGCTGCACTGCCCACTCAGACACCCACTCGAGCCACAGTAACGTTCGGTCAGTGTTGTTTCTGCTTTAAAATGATGCAGAAAGTTGGTAATTTAGAGTGCAGTAATATTTCTTGGAATAATGATATAGAGAACCAGATGTAAAAATGCACTTATATTGGAAATTAACATAAATATTGAAGTGTGCTGGCTTATGAATAAGCCTACGGTTATGAAACAGAAATACTTCTGGCACATTCCAGTTTTTAAATGGAACGTAAACTCCAGCCTTGATAATAATGGAATATATTTTTATATTGTGTGTGTCTCATACGGCCTCATAATGTGACATAACTATGCTCATTACTGGCTGGGTCGGCTGCATGGTAAGCTGAAGGCCCGGGGTGATGTGTGTCACAGCATTGCGTCAAGCAGTCCCTGACCCTCCACCAGACCTGTATGTGTGTTAGCAACATTACCGAGCATTAGCGATGATCAGCTCGCGCACGGTCCAGTTCCCGCCTGCCACACAGCCACGGCTCCTTCTTGCCCCGGGCTGCTGCCAGTGATGTAATGACCCCAGTGGTCAGCGCTCCTTGCCTTGCTCCCCAAGGTTGAGGGGTGATGATGTAATGGCTCTCTTCTCCAGCAGTGAGGGAGGCTGAGATGTGTCTGTGTGTCTGTGTCTGTGTGTGTGTGTGTGTGTGTATGTATCCTGGGAGCATCTGTCTTCCTACCATGTTCTCTACATGTGAACATCAGTGCACCTGGTATAGAGGGCATGACGCAAAACCTCCAGACCAAGAACACCTACCTTTCATGGACCACAGAGACACTAAAACGTGTGTAGGTGTGTTTTGGCATCGGTGCTGACATTTCAGCATTAGAAAATGTTTTATCTGAAGTGCTTGGTAACACACACACACACACACACACAATGCTCTGTACAGCCTGCGTATTTTCAGAGTTTTACTATAATAATAATTATCTGTAGGTTTTGTGAAGGTTTGGTGAAGTTATGGGTTCACTGCTAGACTTTCCTGTATAGCCTGTGTATTGATGAGTGTTATGTGTGTGTGCATGTGTGTATTTATATTTTACGCTGCACATTAGAGCTGAAACTACTAGTTGATTAATCGTTTAGTCAATTGATAGAAGATTAAGCTGCAACCATTTTTATAATTGATTATGTGTTTGAGTCATTTTTAAAGCAAACATTTGCTGGTACCAGTCTCTCAAATGGGAAGATGCTGCTTTTTCTTGTTGTTTGCCATCGAAAGCACAATGTGAAAGTGTGAAAGTTCATTCTTGACCTTGAAAATAGTAGTTTAATACAAAAATCTTGGTTGCAGGATGCACACTTTCTAGCTTTTTCCGGAGCTTTCGGCTGCATCTCTTCTTCAGCACAATGACGCATGAGCAAACTTTGTCTGCTGACTGAAAAAGCTAGTAAGTGGTTTTTGACGTTTTTGTTTGTTTTTGTTTTTTGGGCAAAACAAGCAATTTGAGGGCACCATTTAGTCATCTTTTAATTATCATTTCCCATTATTTTCTGACATTTAATACAAACAGTTGATCAAAAGCATTATCAGCAGATTAATTGATAATGAAAATCAGTTTTAGTGCAGCCCTGTTGTGCATGAAATAGACTTATAGGGCTGGTTTTACCCTCCCTAAATGTCCTGCATTGCTCCCTCTTTTTAGCTCCCCTACTGACGTCATTGTCATGTCACTTTCTGGGTTCCTTCGGCTCCTGAGGGTGATGTAAGTGGTGTTTATTGGCAAAGGAATAGTGAAAGACCATGTGTGACTGTTCAGTCAGCTGTTGTGTCACTATGTATGGCCATGTGCCTTGACTACAATGACATTATGCTGTACCTTTTTATAAAGAACATTACTACATGCTAGCAACAATGTAAAGTCTTCCCTCCGTCACCCTTTCTGCTCCATCTTGCCACGTTCATTCCTCACACCCGTCCCCTTCTCTCCCCCTCCATCACATCCTTCTATCGCCTCCCGATGCTCCCTCACTTCCTCCATTTCCTCCTCGCTGTCTCACCTCTCTTTTTTCCTTGTCGACCATTGCCTCACTTATGCCTCCCCTGCCCTCCCCTTTGCCTACTTGTCAGTATTTGGTATCAAAGACGTCCACCTGTGTGCCCAGAGCCAGTGCAGCTATATATAGCTGGAGCAGAGGTGTTTACAACAGTGTTGTGAGAGCTGTGGGAGCTGCACTTTTCTCAGGAGAGTCCAACTAACTGTTGGTGGGCTATAATGTGGAGCTACGGCTCATTCAGAAATTGGCATCCCACTAGAGACGTGCACATTTCCAGGGTAGCCATCAGTCAGTGCTGCTGTTTGATCTGTGTTATATTCTGTAGTATTTTATTCCAATATTCAACATGTTTAATTGGAATACACAGATTTTGTAGATTTCGACAGTGCTGCTGAGTAGCATTAAGTAGGAGATTCTGCAGGTCAGACATACAGTTTTATGTTTCTGTGCTTGTGTGTCCTTATCACTGTGTGCACTGGGAAGAAGCTAGACCATGAGCATAAGAGCGCATTGTTTGTTTGTAAACCTGTGCAGTGCTTGTCGAACTGGAGGAAACATATAGGCTGAGCAGGAGGATTTAATTTCAGTGTTAACAGGGAGATCTTAGGTGACGGTCCTCTCACATCCCTTTTTTCCGCAGTGTTAGAAATGCACACACGTGTACATACACACACACACACACACACACACACACACTGACACAAAATGCTGATGGGATGGAAAGTCACTGGCAACACAGAGAGCACGGGGGGGGAGAGTGAGAGAGAGATTTGAAGTCAGGAGTTATGTCTTAGCAGCTGTCAGAAGATCCAGCTGATATCAGATATGCTCTTGCTCATGGGAGGTTCAACCCTCGTTTCTAAACTTGAGTTTCTACATGTTTCCATATAACCTTTCCCTCCCTTTTTTTTCCTTATTGATATCTCTCCCACTTTTTATTTTCTTCCCTTCACCCCTCCCCTCCCTCATATCCATACTTCTCCATCCATTTCATCGTTTTCACTTATCCCCCCCTCTACTTTCTCCTTCCATCTCTTCCCTCTCTCATGTCTCTCACTCTCCGCACAGACAAGCACGTGCATGCACACATCCTCCCCACACTTAGAATAACAACAGCAGCGAGGCTGTGAGGAACAGGCAGCTTTCAGAGGAATAATAGAACCAAGAGACAGGCCTCGGCCATTTCACGCTTGCCCTTCCTTTTATTGATTGCAGCCCTTCCTTCCTGTGGCGGCTGGAGGCGGCGCACGTCTGATCAGATAGGCTTGTATCTGCTCTGTCCTCCTCTGTCACTGCCCTAGTTTGCGCTGGCAGTTGCCATCCAGCTTATTCACGGTGGCGTTCAAGGAATATATTGGTTTTATGTATTTAACAGTGGCCTAATTCTGAAGTGATTGCATGGTCTCAGAGGCTCTGACACTCCCTGATAAGTTTATATGTTAATCAGACTGATGCCATGGTTTTATATTGATGGTACAGAAGGATTTGCATGTCTTGTTAGGTTATAATGAGCAGCAATGAGGTAGTGCTATTGTGTTGTATTGTTTTTGGATAAAACAGATTGTCGGGAACAAAGTAATGCAGTGATAAATGGAGCTGCTCAACAAACAAAGGCAGTAGAGGTTGTTTAGTCTGCAGTGTCCTCTGGCCTCAACCAGAGATAAATTAGCCACACACACACACACACACACACACACACATATAATATATAGTATATATGTATACTGTGTGTATATATATACACTCCCCTCCAAAAGTATTGGAACAGTGAGGCCAATTCCTGTATTTTTGCTGTAGACTGAAAACATCAAAAGATGAATATCAGACAAGACATCAACATTTCAGCTTTTATTTCCAGGTATGTACATCTGGATCTGATACACAACTTAGAAGATAGCA
>NTHP01000710.1:35459-46777 GCA_003416845.1 Oplegnathus fasciatus
ACACACACACTGTAGTTTATTTAGACTCAGTCCCACACACACCGTCCTGCTGCCCCAAATACTCACTAGAGCTCCACATGTGGATTCATCCGCTGCTGAAAATAGTCCCCAACAAATGCTCTATTTCCTGTTTGTTTGATAAAAACTACAGTGAGCAGCTGTTTTAGGAAAGTACTGAGACTTTTTAAACATTAAATTATATATTCGTGTTTTTAAAGATTTACGTCTTCAGTAGAAACCAATGAGCTCGGAGCTGAGAGCCAGACAGGAAGTCAGTTTGTTGGTTTGGGTCTTTTCATGAGATTTATTGACAGTAAGAAAAATACAGAATAACATCGGACGCATTTACAGACTTGAAACATGTTCATTTGAAACTTAAATATCTCCACATGTTCATCTTCCAGGCGTCTGTGTGGACTTTAATTTAAATCAGGACAGATGTTTCAAACAGCTGCAGGCTTGTAGAAATACTGACGTCGTGCTTCACAGTGGTTACTTTAAATTAGTTTTTAATGTTCGACGCTCTTCTCCTCACAGCCAGGGATATCATTCTGTTGGAGAAACACCAAATTCATACTTTTATTTACTTTATATTTTTATTAACTGATTAATTGGCACAGCTGATATTATCTAATCACAGATGTATTGACGTTAGCTGAAGAGACGGTGTCATTACATAGTTTGTCCACCAGGGAGCGCTGACAGGTTTATCTTCACACCGCTCAATGTCACTATGTTCCAGTGGTCACAAATTTAAAAAGACACGATCAAAACATCACTATGTTTAGTGTTTACTTAAAAAAATGTTTATGGTAAAGTGTGAAATGATCCTCAGTCCTCAGATTTCTCTCGCGACCTCCGTTGGGGTCCTGAGCCTCCTGTTGGAAACCACAGGCTTACAGGGTGACACATCAACACACAAAATGTTGTAAAGAAATAACTGATGATTTGCTGCAGTATTTCACACAGACACACACACACGAGTTTCTTTTCTTGTTTTTATTTCTGTAAGTCTTTGGGGATCTACAGGATCAGCTCCCAGCACAAAGAATCACGTGATAAAAGAAGAAATGAAAAATTTCAAGAATATTTCCCTTTTCTCCAGTTTTCTACTCCAACTGGCTCGTTCATCTTATAAAGTGACTTTTTGCACTCAAACATCCAGTTTCTGACCCGTTTTTTTACACTTTTAATTATAAAAAATAATTTGAACTCGTCTGATCCTCCGCACTGCAACACGCTTTTAATTTCGCCTCGAAAGCTTCGTCAACACAGCGCTCAGTTTTCAAAATAAAAGCCTTAACTTATCACTGTTTCTTTTTACATCATGCTGGTTAACAGGGAAATGTGGATTATGGAGGGTTGTTTGTGTCTAATGGTGTGATTAATAGTAGACGGATGATGACAGTAACAGAGAAAGAAAAGACCCGCTGTAACATTGACTAACAAAAAGTACAGGATATATATATTTAAAAAAATAAAGTAACTAAGGCGAGAGTGGCGGCTCCTACAAACGTATCACGGTGGGTTAAGGGCGATCAGTCAGTCCAGTAATTTTGAAGCTTCTTGCTGTCAAATATAACAACAAATAAAAAACATTGCAGTTCCTGTGGTTTATTTCAGTGCTTCTGCAGAGCAAACAATGTTTTTGGCACTTGTGGTTTTTATCATCACACTATAAGGCCATTTGCTGTGTTTTTTTGCATTTGCTGAACCAAATGAGAATTACGAAAGTTGTTTAAAAAGTGCTTCTTTTGCATTATATAACACGCTATAAGTGCAATGACCAAAAACAGAAAGCAAAATTTGGAACTCTTCGGAGACTTGTGTGGAATGAAAAGAAAGAGGCCAGAGAGGATGTCGGTAAACGTTTTTCCTTTTTTTTTTTTTCATGATCACAAGAAAATGATGTTCGTGAAGTCTTATTCAACAAAAAACCTTTAAATTCTGACTTTTCTCTATGAAGTTTGGTTCTAATTGTCTTCTGTATAAACTTCTAAACCGTACACATTTTGAGATTAAAGTCTAGAAATTTTAACTTTTCGCAGAATTGAGATTAATCTCAGAACTTTTCAAGAGGCACAAATTCTCTTTTGTACAAGATACTTCATACCGAACTTCATAGAAAAAAATCAGAATTTAGAGATTAAAGTTTAAAATGTTAGACTTTTTACGACTGACAGATGTTTTCTTGATCAAGTCTTTTAGACAATTGAAAATTCACAAACTTCATAAGCTTGGTCGTATCCAAAAGAGAATCAGAGACAAAATAAAGCTGAATTTAGAGATAAAAGGCCTTTCAACATGTGGATATTAATCATAGTGCAATTTATTTTCTTAAACCTCCTCCGTAAAAGACACTTTTTGTGATCTTAAATTATTTTGCGATCTTGACTTTAAGGTGTTTTCTGAGTTTGTTACTGTTGAAAAATGGCCTAAAAGATTTATACAGCTTCCAGAACAGGATTTTTAGAAAACCAAAGTCCTTAGAAAAAAGTCAGAATTTAGAGATTAAAGTCTACAAATGTACGACAGTTTTGCTTCGAGAACAACATGAGACATGATTATCTTGTGATGATCAGAAAAACCGTGAAAAACTTGAACAAACACACTCCGTCTCTGGTTGTATAAAACAGTAGATTCTGACACAAGCGATCAATAAGCCTCGCCCCCACATCACTGACCAATCAGTTTCACCCTCAACAAATTAAAGACAATAATTATGTTTTTGCAGATCTTTTCAAAGCTGCTTGGCATTAGAAAATGAAACCCAGTGGTGTTTTAGTTTCCGTCATGTTTCAACAGTCAGGACTCCTCACAGTGATGTAAGGCACTTTGGACACGCGGCCCTCAAACCGCAAACCAAAGAGATCGCCTCAAATTCAGGAATAAACAACACAAACAACTCGACTTCTCGTACATCAAGCTAACAACAGAAGAGGGAGGTGGTGTTGCTTCTCTAGTACTGCGGAGGGTTGTGCAGCTCCTGGTATTTGGGAGGAGGCGTGGTGAAGATGGCGGGGACGGACAGCAGGACGGTGGGTCTGTCGGGGTAACGCAACTGGTGGATCATGATGGAGGACAGAATCATGCCCAGCAGCTGGAGGGAAACACGGAGAGGTGAGTCAGGGTCAGTCTTGATATCAAAATGTTACAGTAATTCATAAAGATAAAGAATAAATCGATGGTCATTTTTCAAGCAAAGTTGCAGAAAATTTGGTGGTTTCAGCCTCACATGTGAGAATTTGCTCATTTTCTTGGTTTTAAATTGAAGTAAATTAAGTATTTGCGGGTTTTTACCTTGGACTGTAGAATATTGTGATTTTTCAGTGTTTTCTGAGGTTGTATTGACCAAGCGGCTCATTGATTAATTGAGAAAGTTAATTTGCAATTAATGTACATCTCCCTTTGTTGCATTTCGCTTTTATCGATGCACCATCTTTTCCACCTCAGCCAAACAAAGTGATGTTTGTACGTTTTTTCTACCTACTGTGGTTTTTTGGAGAGAAGCTCACACAGTGTGTACGAGCGTCAGCCGGCAGTAAACAAGCGAACAGATATTTATCATCATGTTAGATCTTCCAAAGTGATCTTTTACTTTTTGAACTATTTTCTGGCTTTTATAAACTGTATGTCTGAGCAGCACAAAACACCTGCAGGAAGGTAGGCGTGTTAAAAACACACCACACGGTGGGCGTCGGCGTATAACCATGTGATGTTAACATGTAAGTTCACATTTCTTTTGCACGAGTCGTCTGATACAGAACAACAACAGCGTCACATGCTCAACATTTGTTGTTAAATTTGGCTTCCTGACTCATGAAAGATCTCTGATGTCATTAAAAATGACCGTACATCCTCAGATAGCTCATTTACCTCAGCTGCTGAGGCCTTTATTTCTAATTCCCTCTATTTGAAGTACAGTTGGTCTTATTTTAGTACGAAGCCGCCTTGTTTTTAATATAAACTCAACACTTCCTGTAGCCGTTTCAAATTAAAAGCCCTCATTTCAGTGGACAGATGCCTTAATTTCCTAACAAGGCTGCTGCCATCTTGTGTATGTTACTACAAAAACTACAGTTTGGCTGAGACATTAACTCACACACACCTGCAGCGACTGAATCAGTAACACTGAAGATGAGTCATAAAATAAATGGATTATATTGTTGAATTTGTTCAATTACAGTGATGAAAATAAATGCACATTATAAGAGTTTATCCACACTTGTTTTCTCCCCAGCCTGTATTTGAGACTCGGCTTTTATTTGAGAAAATACGGTATAAATAAGAGTTAAAATAAGAGTTTTTAACACTTACCGCCAGCACAGCCAGAGTGAAGACGACACCGATCACGATGTCGGCGAGCAGCAGGACGTAGTGCATGATGATGGGGAAGCAGGTCTGCAGACGGGAGGAGAGAAAAGGTCACCTCTGTTTCACATCAGATTAATTTATCTTCTGAATTCATGTGCGAGTTGCTTTGAGTTGAATTTAAATGTTTGGCTCCACTGACCTGGATGTAGACGGACTTCTGCTGCTGCAGCATGAGGAGCTGTGAGAAGAAGAACGTCAGTGAGCTGCACTGAAAACATCTTTTATGACGACGAAGTGTTTGTTTGGTTTTAAACTCACTCTGTATCTGACGGTCTGACACTTGCCCTCCTCCTCCTCCACCCGGTTGCACTGACAGGAGTCGGGGATGTCGTTCTCCCAGTCTTCATAGCTGAACAGACCACAGCAGTGCAGCTAATGAGAAGAAGAAGAAAAGGGTTATTGATCTGCTTTTTCCTGTCAGTAACAGGAAGAAGAGATGAGGTTATCGGTTAGTCCTTCGATAGATAATTCATCGACAACATTTTTCAAGCGAACATTTGATGGTTTCAGCTTCTCAAATGTGAGAATTTGCTTTTTTTCTTGACGTAAATCAAATATTTGGGGGTTTTTTTTTTTAGACTGTTGGTCAAAAAAAACAAGACATCTGACACTATCCTCCAGTGCTCTTGGATATTATGAGACATTCTGCAGTGTTTTCTGATGCTGTACTGACCAAGAAGTTAATCGATAATGAAATCAATTGTTACTTACAGCCCTATTTGTGTGTTTGTACTGGAAGTGACAAAATCTATTAAATATACTCAAAAACGTCAGTATGCAGACTTAAAATGATTTCTGATCGCAAGAAAACTAATTTAAAAATGTATTTCTCTGATTATTAGTATTTAGTAGAGACTGTATATCAGTGATTCTCTTTTTTTACAAAAGGCTTCATAGTTCAATGAGTAATATTAAAACTTTTAAATCTAACATAGTTCATAGATTACGCTCTAATCTAACCAGAATCTTTGCTCCCGTCAGTCAAACACGCGTCACCGGTTTCATGTTTAATATCTTTCTAATACATTTCTCTTGTGCTGTTCTTTCACACAACTAGAAGTATAAAAAATAGGCTGTGTAAACTTATTCCAAGGGACGTCCACGAGGGGGTCCCGGGATATTCTCCACCTTGTAACGGGTCCTTGGCTGAAAAAAAAAAAAACTGAGAACCTCTGCTCTATATAATTAGCCTGACTGAACCAAGACAGGAAGCTAAAGATGCTGAAAGTAGGACAGTGGTTTGTTCAGTCTCCGTCTCTCTTTCCAGCTGCTCAACCACCGACCTGTGGCTTCACCTACAGAGCAAGCTGTTTGTTTTCACCTCTGCTGCTGCATGGAAATCTTGACATACTGATGATTTCATGTAGATGTAAAGGTCTGCCAGTAAAAGGAAGCCACGTACCAAGCCCGTATACAGGTGTTATTCGGGATGGCGTGCAGCTGAATCTCAGCGTCGCTGCGACAACTGTTGCTTATTTTCAAACACGAGTGCAAACAAAAAGAGGACAGTAAAGTTTAACATGTTTGCGTCTCTAAATTTGGCTCCGTGTCACTCTAAGTCTGAGTTTTTGATTGTAAAATCCAAAATAATCACCTTTCAGACCAGACCACAGTCATGACTGTAAATTAAACTAGAGGATAAACAGGAAGTGCTTGTTGAGACTCGACTGCATCAAAATCTAAAAGAAAAAACATAAAACTGAAACTTTCAGGGAGGACGAAGAAATGAAGGAACTAAATGTTTCAGTGGGACTTTTCGGCTGTGCTCAGATGTTAAATCACTTCCTCTTTGTGTGATTTTCAGTTCATATTTTCATTGTTTATCATTACACGTGCCAGTTCCTGAACAAAAAGACGAGTCTCTTGTCGGATTCTTCCTCTTTAAAAACAGGAAGTGATAAATACTATTAGTGAGTAGCAGCGATGACCTGCAGACAACGTGGAGATGTTAGTAAAATAAACCACTTCCTCCTGACTGCTCTCAGCTCTCCTCTGACTTCCATTTCTGCCCGACAACACACCTGTCTGTAAGCCGGCCAATCAGATGGCCCGGGCCACACCTGGCTGCCCTCTGAGGAATTCTGGGAGTGGAAACTGGTCTGTCAACAACAGCTTGTGAGCTGGAAATTAACCAACCGTCTCCTGACAGCAGAGAGCTGCAGGCTGACGCAGATCACACTCTGAACTTTGCCTGCATTAAATACAATCAGCTCAGGAGAGAAAAGTTCATGAATGTGCCGAGTTAAATAAAAGAAAGAGTTTAAAGTCACATTTAAGTGACTTTTTCTCTCGTTCACACTCAAATTGTGATAAATATTAAAACCAAATATCCGAATCACTGAGGCTTAAAGTTTATTCTTGAGCTTGACGACAGCAGTTGAGGAAATAATCGATCATGTGACATGTAGGGCTGAAACTAGCTCATTTTTACTTTCCATTCATTTTCCACTTCCATGTCCTGATGACTCATTTTGTCTATCAAATAAGCAGAATGAATAATGCCCATTTTATAATATAAATATAGAATATATCTATAATTTCCCAGAGCCCAAAGTGACTCTTCAAACTGCTTGTTTTGTTCAACCAACAACATTCAGTTCATCATAAAGAGCAGCAGCGAATCTGAGCAGCTGGAACAAGTGAATATTTGATGATTAATCAATTATAAGAACAGCTGCCAATTAACTTTCTGTCAATCGATTAATTGACTAATTATCGTCTCCGCCCTGATCGCATGACCTTCACTAGAAAACATCCATTTTTCGGAGCACTTTCAGGACTTCTCGTCAGTGTTTAGTTAATTTCATCTGCAAATATCACCTGTGTCACGTGAAAACCTCGTCTCTCAGTTAGAGGGCAACATGGTGCTCATGCGCTGAAACCTCGTAAAACTCTTTGGACTTTGTCTGAACTGCAGCGACATGCAGTCAAAGCCGCTTTTCTTAGTTCTCGTTTTCACCCGACCACATCAACAACAGTTTTTACCCTCCTGTGTGTGTGTGTGAGACTTACCCGTGTCTGCAGGTTTTCAGCCATGTTCTTCACCTGGTCTGAAGCTTTGTCGAGAGGCAGAAGCTCACGGAACCTGTCCTCCAACATGCCCTCCAGCTGCAAACACGAACACAGAGAGTTATTACGGCGTGATGGATAAACACGTGAAGACTTCAGAGTCTGTTCGGTCTGTTGAACACTTCGATCAGCAGCAGAACAGATGGATAAAAATCGTATTTTCAGGTCCGTCTATATTGTGATGAATGTATTTAATTAGTTCTGGCACCAGGAAACAGCTGCACAGGTTTCGGCTCGACCAAAACACGTCCAAGAGGCCATCCAGCGTATCTCAAGAGACTGAGACACCCCAAGATCTTCTAATCTTTACAACCTCTTCTCACGTCAAAGAGGGTACAGAGGTCGCAGTGATCCCTTTCCGACAAAGTAGCTACTCAGTGAGTTGTATTAAATCACACCTGTTGTTACCACGAAAGATAGAATAACAACTTGAGTACAATTTATTATTCATTAGCCGAGTGCTGTGGTCCTGTCGAGATTCTAGTTTTCTTTCTTTTTACCATTAAATCTGGCAAATCCCTTCTCTTGTACGCAGTAGAACCAACTGTAGAACGTCGGGGCTGTTACCTTAGGGCGGACGGCGGCAGCAGGGATCCCAGCTCGGAGCATCAGCAGACTTCCAATAACCATGCACACCAGGAACTGTAGAAGAAGACAGGAAAAGACCAAATTGCTCAATGATGGCCAGAAATCCACAAATTGCATCACAGTGTTTCAGAAAAGCTGCTTTCATCGGGAAGCTGTTTCTCCAGGACTTCATACTCTTTCTTACAAAATCTCTTAAAATTCAAACCAACTGTGGCACTTTTTAAAGAGGCAGCTCTCAGCTTTAGAGTCAGAAATAAACTTTTTCATGAGGGGAAATTAAGTGTTGAACAGGAAGCAATGTGCTGCTCTCTCTAAACTAAACACACAACAACAGGAAATGAAGAGAGAGAAACCACACACATCTCTGTGGACTAACTTCCACAGGTGGTGTGACCACCTTAGATCTGGTACTTAGTAAGTAGCACAAGTAAAAGCAGCAATACCACAGTATAAAAATACTTACTGTGCAAAAATACTCTGTTACAAGTAAAAGTCCTGCATTCAAAATTTTACTTAAGTACAAAAATATTAAAGCATCAAAACACACTTAAAGTACCAAAAGTAAAAGTACTCATTATGCAGAGTGGACCATTTCAGAATAACGTATATTATATTATATTTCAGCTCATTTCAACTACTTTATCTGCTGGGTAGACTGTGAATTTGTCCCCCAGGGATCAATAAAGTTTTCTCTTAATCTATAATATTACATCATCATTTATTTGTTGATTATACTTATTAATCTGAATCTGCAAAGTACCTAAAGTTATCAAATAAATATAATGGAGTAAGAAGTACAATATTTGCCTCTGAAATTTAGTTGAGTTGAAGTATAAAGTAGCAGAAAATGGAAATACTCAAGTAAAGTACAAGTACCTCAAAACTGTACTTAAGTATAGTACTGGAGTAAATGAACTTAGTTACTTTGCACCACTGGTGTGTGTATCTGTATATTTCTCTTTAGACTTTGGTCTGTTTGTGCAGCAGTGGTTTGGTTTTTCCCCTCACAGACGTCACAGATGATGTGAATCTGGAAATTTCTGAAAAAAGGATCATCACTAATCATGTGACTTTCAGGAAAATGAAGTTTTCTCTGAAGAGGATTTCGTCAGCTGGATGATGAAACTCTTTCCAGATTTTCTGATTTGGAAATAAACTCGCCTCGTGTCCTCTTTTATTCCAAAGTTTCGTCACCCTGTGCCGTTCATGTGCCAACTGATCTTTGTACTCACCACGATCAGGGACACTTTGCTCTCCTTGTGGGCTCCGTAGGCTCCCAGGATGGCGATCACCATGGTAACAGAGCCCACCACGTAGAGGACGATGAGGCCGGAGGTCCGACCCTCCATCTGGAGGAAGAAGAGGTGATTGACAGGTGAATATTTTGAGCTTTTTTTTTTCCCTTTCTGTTTGTAAACTCCATGTTTAAATAGTGTTTGCTCTTACGTCGTCGCCTCCATTAACGTTTGTGAGGATCTGAGACAGCAGAGCGAGCGCGATGATGACGCCACCAATAATCTGAAACAAAAAACAAGAGTTCGATCAGATCCAGCGGCTAAAACCACACAAGTGAAAGCACGCAGGAAGTGGCGCTATACCTCGCCAAGGTAAAAGTCCAACAAAATCACTATCCACTGTATGTCAGGGGTCACAAGATAAATCTGAAGGGTTGTGAGACGAAGCTACACTAAATTATATTACAGGCTGATATGACGTCTTTGGGCCTCCACAACTTATTTAAATAAAGTAGAAACAATGAATTGCTTTTACTTTGATGGGTCGCAAGTAGAGCTGATACAATCAATCGATTAATTGATTAGTCCACCAACAGAAAATTAGTCTGCAACTATTTTGATGAACGTTTAAATCACTTTTTGTGACAATCTGCTGCTTCTCTTTGCTTTAACATTATAATGAGTTGAGTATTTGGGGGTTTTGGGGCTGTTAGTCGGACAAAACCGTTTTCTGATGTCGGCCAAACAATTAATCTATTAATCAAGAAAATAACTGGCTGATTAATCGCTTATGAAAATAATAGACAATGCTTTTTTTTGAAGGTGTAACGAGCTAAAAACGTTGGGAATCACTGACTTATGTTTACAAGTCTGTAAGCCGATCAAATCTCGACTCATGATCAATTTAATTCGCTGATGACGGCTTAAACAGCAGCTACACTGATTAAATATGTCGCATTTGTTGTGCAAAACAGTACCTCTCTCTGTTTCCTGAAGATTAGGGTTGAAACTTAATCTGCTGATTATTTTTTCGGTTAATGGATTAGTTGTTTGACCTATAAAATGTCAGAAAATAGTGAAAAACAGCTTCCTGCAGTCCAAGGTGACCTCTTCAAATGTCTTGTTTTGTCTGACCAACAGTCCAAAACCCAAATATTCAATTTACTAAACAGAGAGAAGCATCAGACCCCGACACTGGAGGAGTTTTTGACCGACTGAGCGAGGAATCGACTAATTGTTTCAGTTCTACTGAAGAGTAATGTTTTATTTCCACAGTTTGATTTTCATTTTTATGACGTCAGTGGATGTGGTCTTTATTTCAGGCCATAAAACAATACGGGAAGTCCTGATCAATCCGTTCCTCTGCAGGGAGGACAATTTCTCTCCCACTTCCTCTCTGCAAACCATGTAGGTGTTATTGGCCAACAAGTACGCAACAAAGTGCAGTACAGAAATACCACAGATTTGTTTGAGGTCATTCACCAACCATTACATAGTTAGTTTAATCCTTACACTGTGATATGTCCCGCTCAGTATACCGGTTGATATCATTTATCAATATCTGCGTCACAAATCCAGCTCTGGTAACTGGAGCAGAAAAACCAGAAAAGCCTCTCTAGTTACTGTAAATGAACACCAGGGGCTTTTATTGTGAAAAAAGTAAAGCTTTGTGCAGAACAAAACAGCTGCGAACTATTAAATCTAATTATTGTTTTTCCTTCAGGCTGACTGGAAACCAGCAGAGAGAAAAACTAAACAGAAACCAAAGCAGCAAAACTCAAACAAAAGCAGATGGTCGGCTAAAATCCATCTGCAGAGATTTAGATCATCTCTGAAGACACTTTTTAAGAATAAACACCAAACATTTGATGCTTCCGGCTTCTTAAATGTTTTCCTACTTGTTTCTTGTCTTATTTAACAGTATATTTCATACCTTTGCATTGTTAACAAGACATTTGAGGACATTATTTTGGAGAATTACCATTTTTCCACGACTTTTTCACATTTTATAAACCAAACAATTAATCAGTGGCATTTATTAATTGCAGCCCT
>NTHP01000710.1:70130-82472 GCA_003416845.1 Oplegnathus fasciatus
ACAAACAAACGGCTCGGCTCATTTTTAACTGGTGAAATCTGTTTTGGATTTTACTGTAGTTAGATGGTTGATGGTGGCGGCCATTTTGCCACCAGTTAATTAACTTCATTTACTGGATAAATAACATGGAGGGAGGTTTCGTAGCTGTCAGAAATTCCCTTTTATCTTCCACTCATAATTACAGCTAACTGGTGTGAATGTTTTTCCCCAATCGACTGCTCCTAATCAGACTGTATGATGTCCCTAAAGGGTGGAATACTGTCACAGTCCATGTCTGAACAATCACCATAATTATTATTATTTGAGTGCCTGAGATCTGCTTTCCTGACAGTTAAACATGTCATTATTCTTATACAACGCCAAAAACATGAAAAATCTATATTTTTCCATCAAAAGTTATGAGGCCAAAACGTTGCTGCATAAAGCTGTGTTCACACCAAAAGCGAAGCGAATTTTTGCCTCGCGTTACTAGCGCAAATTTGATCGCCAGGCCCCAGTTGTTCAAAAAANNATCAATTGCAAAATATACATAAATGTATAAATACTACATGATAAAAATGTTGTATTATTTGACCAATTTAAAAGTTTTATTACATTTTGTTCCAGAAATCTACCCTGAATCCATCCTTCTGCTGGGATCAGGATAATCCCGAATTTTTGGATCAAAGGTATCCCAAACCTACTGAAAAGGTTTTGAACAACGCACACTGAAGGTTTGATCCGGATCAAAACCAAAACTGGATTACATGATCTAATCCGATTTCAGAATCCCTTTTTTCTTTTGAACACCCCATTTTCAAGATTTGATCCAATCAGAGAGCTGAAATCCGATCAGATTACTTCTGAACAACTGGGCCCGGATCATTCGTGTTTATTCGTGTTTAACTACAACCCCCGAATATTCGCCTCTCTGTCTCCGGTGAGTGGCAGTTTGAAATCAGCTGCAATCTGGACAGATTTTGGGATGATTTAATTGCGATAAACGGACCAAAATAATGCCGATACAACTACATCACAATGCCGATTTGTTAAAAGTCTGAATTTATGCTTTGTCAGGTGTGTCCGCAACACCACAAGGAAGCAACTTTTAAAATGCTTGTTTTCTTAATGGATTAGGATCGAAAAGTACAACCAATTGCTGGAATCAAGTATATTTTCAGAACTTTCCACATAGTACAACTCCTCGTTCACTTTTCTCCAAGTAAACTCCTGTTTTGTCCGGTCTCTGTGTAAATATGAAGAAGTATCACAGAGCTCTGGGCGCCCACAAACACCTCCTCCATTTTGATTCAACTTCCACACTTCAGGAGAATCTCAGCGCTGATCGCGTCATTCGCGTCTTCGCGTTGACTTTGAATGTAACCGCGCCGCGCGAAAAACTCTCTTCGCGTTTGGTGTGAACGCACAGTAACAGTCAGGCGCCATTTTGATTTAACGGCAAGTGGAATGACGCAGCATTAGCATGCTACCGCACGGAGAAGCTAGCTGAGGCCGCGGAGTTGGGATCACTCGGTTGGTAATCATTAATATTAATATTAACAAACTTAATGATAATTCATCAATACTTGTTGTGGACTCGAATATTTTATCCCACTTGGCTGCTCGTAGTTACAGTCAGTAAAGGATGTGAAGTTAGCCTAAACAGGGCGCTAATTTTTTTAGCATAGTAGCTACCGTATATTAGCATGACCTTATGAAGCAGAGGCTAACGGATGTCAGCCATTACTGCTGAAGGTTTCCTGTCATCACCTGAAGAGGTGTTGGTGGCGCTTCATGCAAATTTGGGAGGTCAGTAAAATTTTTATTTAAATTTACAAATTTTATTGCAATCAATGGAAGTATTGGACCAACAGACCGCTAAACAAACAGAAAATAAACTTCATTAAATTAAAAATAAATAAGAGGAAAAGCACTCAGCCTAGATAATTGTTGTCATGAAAATAAAAAAAACGCATCGCTAAAATTAATTCTTATTTGAATAAATGTTTATAAAACAACAGCATCAGTATAAAGATAATGTGGTGATTAATCCTCCTCTTCCTCCTCTCCTCCTCCTCGCCTTCTCTCCTCCCCTTCCTCCCTCTCTCTCTTCATCATCACCAGCCTCCACCTGGTCCTCACACCACCACACACCTCTCTGTCGTCTCTGAGCTTCAGATGGACCAAACCTCCGCTTCTCCTGGAGCTGCTGCTGCTGCTGCGGAGCGGCTGCTCCTCCTCTAGCCAGACCGCTGTAGGACACCGCAGGGCGGGGAAGGAGCGTCGCGGGGGTCCGGGGTTGGAGCGGATCTCCGGAGCTCTGGCAGCGTCTCCTCCCTCATGCTGCATGCTGCGGACCCGCAGATAGATGTACGGAAATATACACCGGCTGCTCTCCTTGATGCATGATTACAGCCCTGAGAGAAGCTGCAGGAGCCGATTTATTTCAGTTTGAGCTGCAGAAAGGGAGGATGCGCCGCAGAAGAGGAAGAGGAGGATTTCTCACCATGTTTCTTTTCTTGTGTCTAATATGGACACAGCTGCTGATCACAGGTAAGCGTCTGTTGTCTGCATGCTGCCTCCAACCAGAAATACAAGCAGCAGTAGTGCTCAAATCGATGGATTAGCCAATTATGTTGGGGATTCATTTGTCCTTTCTGTCATTCACCCTGTAGAAACAATCCAAAATGCTGCTTCTATATGTGAATATATGTGCTGCTCAGATAAAATAAGCAAAACAACCTCTATAATTGCAATTACAGATCTTTTATGATGTCTGTTCACAATTAATCCTTAAATAATGTTTGTTGCAGCCCTAAAATCTGTTGTTTTTTTTGGAGGATATTGCACATTCAAATCCTCACAAACCGTCCACAATAATATCATAGGAATTTAACAACAGTCTGGTAAAGTCATATGATAATTTGTCATTAAAGGAAAAAAAAGAAGGTATAATCCTCACAAAGCTTAAGTCTTCCACAGGAATATTATAGGAACATGAAATATTCTGAAGTGATCCCTTACAGTATGTGGATAAATGTGCTCACTGTTGTGTGTGTGTGTGTGTGTGTGTATATATATGACCTACTGAAAAGACCCCACAGGGATGATGTGGTGATACTGTGCAGGAATTTACCATAACGTGTTAATTCCAAATTCTGCTCTCAGAGGTCAAACAGTCCAAACCCCCCAAATGGATTCAGTCTAAAATGATATATATATTTTAAGGCCAAGATTTTTAGACCAATGCTTAATTAACGGGGAAAAACAGATGTAAAATGTGAACATAGTTCTTCCCTATCTGTGCCGAGTATTTGAAACTGCAGCACAAAATGCAGATAATACTCACCGTCACTTCAGGCCTGTTTAATACCACGTTTCCTGTGTGAACCCTCGATATTGAATTTAGGTCATTTTAAACCACCAGTCTGAGTTCTCACAAAACTGGGGGCCTAATTGACTCCCGGTTGCAGTTCCTCCAGTAACCGTTAGATGTGAATGCGAACAAGCTGAGCTCTCACGATTTTCAGAATTTGTTTTATTTTTTAAAACAAAAACAACACTGATATACAGATATTTGTATCCCAGACTACTGCACTCATTAGTGGCAGTTACTCAGCCCCCTCAGCTCCTCCCAGGCTCTGCTATTTTACCCAAATTTAGATGTTCTTGCTCCAGATAGCGGCGAGCAGGAAAGCCAAACTCAATAGGTGCTTTCAGGATGTTATTTAGACTAAAGTCTGTGAATCATCCAGACTTCTGTCAGCTTTTAAAACGTTTTCTCCATCAGGCCAAAAGAGACAAAACAATAGGAAGCTTTATTTTTTGTGTAACCAAATGAAGACACGCACAATCATTAATCATAAATTTTGAAGGAATTTCTAAAAATGTGAAAGATGCTATTCTCCATTCCTGCTTGGATCTAAATAAGGGAGGCAGAAACAGGTTAATAATCTACTTAATTGAACGCCTGATGGATCATTTTTGTTGGGATGCACCAAACTGCTTGTTTCTCTCCTGATACTGATTTAAAGACCTCAACTCACAGTATCTGCTGATACAGAGTACTGATCTGATACCAGTCCTCTCTTTTTTTCCTAAATTTCTGTTCGACACACTGCGTGGAATGAATGGAAATCATTTTTATGTAAGGTAACACAAAGCCAAGGGTTGCAGCAATACTAAAACTGAGTCAGCAGCTTGCTGTGACTGAAATAATGTAACTGAGAATGACAGCATTAAATTATATAATGACCAAGAATCAGTTTATAATGTGGATCTGTCACATCTGGCCTGATCCCAGTAGTACATCTACTCAAGTACTGTACTTAAGTACAATTTTGAGGTACTTGTACTTGAGCATTTCCATTTTCTGCTGCTTTATACTTCTTCTCTGCTACAGTTCAGAGGGAAATTATGTACTTTTTATTTAACCACATCTATTTGACATTTGACAACTTTAGTTACAAGTTACTTTGCGGATTGAGATTATTAATACAAAATCTAATCAACAAACAGATTCTGATGTAAATTATAGGTTAAGACAAGGTAAAACTTTATTAATCCCCTGGGGTAAATTCACAAGCTACCCTGCGGTGTGTGTGTGTGTGTGTGTGTGTGTGTGCGTGTGTGCGTGTGTGCGTGTGTGTGTGTATATATAAAGTAATTATAATTGGCTCCAAGTAAAATTTTGAATGCGGGACTTTTACTTGTAACAGAGTATTTCTCCACTGTGGTATTACTACTTTTACTTAAGTAAAAGATCTGAGTGCTTCTTCCACCTCTGATTGGATCAGTACATCCCCACAGATTAATCCTTTTTCAACATATAAATTAGAAGTATGTGCACAGAAATCTGTGTTTGAGTAATAGTTAGAAAATCAGTATTGGTTGTATATAATTATACTTAACATGCAGACCTTTTTTACTGTTTTGTTTACAGTAAATCCTGAAATAAACATAACGCCATCAGGAGGATGGTGAGGGATGTATTCAGAACACAGATAGGTGCTGTCAAAATACCTGCATGGCTTTGTTTGTTTTATTTATTAATAAACAGAAGCTGATTTTTGTAACTGTAATGAAATGCTGATTACATGAGAGGCACAAACTGGAGCTTCGAGTGTTTTCTAAATGACACATTCTTGTTCTTCTTTAGGACAGTTAGTGTTTAAAAACATAATGCTAACTGAAACTCATGATTTATGGATGTTTATACATTTTAATAGCTGCACAACATTAGAGCAGACAGACAGTCATTGTCTAGTTTATGTGTGTGTGTGTTACCGGGTCAGCCCTCTCTAACTCGACCTGTGATTGGCTGACAGCTCCCACAGAGGCGAGGCACGGCCGACTCTACAATCCAATCAGACCACGGCTCAGCTCAGCGTCGTGCATAGCAACCAGGACGCTGTCGCTAGGGAGAAAAGAAGCCAGAAAGAGAGAAGCTGTGTCAGCTTCACAGTCATCTCAAAGGACTGGTTCAGTCGAGTGAAACCTCGTTAAATTGCTGTTTCAGGTTATTTTTAATTTAACGCAGCAAAATATAATGCACACATTTATATTAGAGAAACAACAGCCTCTGAACTGGCTTTATGCTCATCCACAGACAGCCAAAAAAAACAGGAAGCTCACAAGAAACAGTCCGACATGTCTTTTATATTTCATATTCTACCTTTAAAAAAAACACACAGTCACAATTCACGATTTCTGTCTGCATTTGTTGACTTACACAGCAGATTTTTGGATCAGATGCAGCCCAGAAAAATAGTCCTGTCTTCAGCAGGCAGACAGTCTGGTGGACAGAAGTCAGAGGACACTGTCAGATATTTTCTCGTCTTCCTTTCAGTGTATTTTCTGCCAGAACAAACAGCCGACTCTAACAGACTGTGTCAGCTCAGACTGTGGGGAGGTCAGACTGAAGCTGTGTGAGAAACTTCCAGCATCAGCTCTGCATCGGGCCCCACTTTCATCTCTCTGTTTTTATTGGACCCAGAGAAACATCTGCTGCATCTTTCGGCTAATTGGTTAGCCAATCAAAAGGCAGTGAATTATATCAGCCTCTCTGTCTGTCGGTTAGTCAGTTTGTCCACCACTTTTGTCCAGACTGAAATATCTAGACAACTATTGGATGGATTTCCATGAATGTTCTTGCACTAAATAAATCAACAAAGCAAATTTCTTTCCTTAGAGTGGTAGTGGAAGCCATTTATCGACATAAACAAATGGGTGCCCTTGTTTTTTTCCTCAGTGTGCCCCTCATGTGATGAAAATGCCAGCTAGAAGCGATGTTTCAAATAATATAGGCCTGTTTCTCACATTTAAGTTATAATCTCAAAGATTTTCATTTAAATAAATGTCTGTTAAGTCACTTTCTATCGCCGAATGATGCAACATGATGGTGATTGAGTCTGTGGCCCACTGATGAAAGTATTACGACCCGGGTGTCTGTGGCGACTTTCCCTGGAAACATCACAAGCGGTGCACAGTTAGACTTTTAAGAAGGCTTTTAACGTAACAGACTCGCTCTTCAGCTCACCTGTGTGTGAAGCGTCGTGCTGTTTTTTCCGGTCTCTGCTGGTGTTGTGAGTAAACGGTTATTATGGAAGAAGATCGATGACTACAGATGATGAAATTTGGGAAGTGAGGTCCAAAAACACACCTGCAATTGCAGATTATCACCATAGGTGCCGCCAAAGAGAACGAAATGGAGATCTTCGAGATTGTTACTTTAAATCAATGAAATATCTGTCCAGGGGCTACAAATAAAAATTTGCCTTTTGGCTAACTTTGTATATGTTAGATAAACCCAACAAATAAAATAAATGGAGTACAACCATCAAAGGAGAAAAAGGAGCACTCCTGTGCCACTACTATATACTTAATCACAAAGGTACATATTTTTAATGATTAATGAGGGAAGGGAATATTAGCCTTTTATGAACCTGCATGTCCATGTTGTCTTTGCAACCAACAAACACTGGAAACTAGAAGACTGGGCTCAGGTCCAGCTGCTGAAGGTTCTGGTCTGTGTTTTCTTTAAATAGACTGGTCCACCTCAGGTCTCAGTATGTAGCTGTGAATGTGAGGCCGGATGCTGCCGGGGAAAGTCGCTTTGCTCTGTAGCTTTTTTTTTCTCCTCCCAGGATAAATAAAGACTGAGAATGAATTATGCAGTGTTCATATTCATCACAGCTGGGTGAGTTCAGGCGCTGTGCAGGGGTTTCCTCTCAGCCTGCCTGCAGACGGATGAAAGCCTCCATCCTGACCAAAGATGCTGTGACAGCAGAGACAGACAGATGGGATCTCCTGCTCTCATCTCTTATACTGATGTCTCTCTGGGAGTCCTGCTGAATGTGCTGTGTTGGAGGACTACATCTTTAAAAGATTAGAGGAATGAGTGTATCTTCTTCCTCGTTTTCAAGTCTTTAAAGTCCAGAAATGAAACAAAAAACGAAAGAGCAAAAGTGTAAGGAGCAGACTAAACAGTGCGTCTGCTTCATCATCAGCTGCCAATGTTAACTAGCTTACTACCTGCAGTATTAACCAAGTATTACTTCCAAGGTCTAGAGGTAGCACATCATTATCTAACTGTAATATTTTGTGGGTTTTACAGGTTGTTCTAGAAAAAGACCTGTTCAGGACTGACCTAGTCCCAGTGTAGTAGCTGGTCCTGGATGCTATCAGAGTTTAGGCTAACGTTAATCCTGCTCTTTATTGGATTTAATTTTACCTGAGAGAAGTTTGCCAAAATCATCTGGTAGTTCTCATTAAAATATGAGCAATAAAGCATAAATCTAACCTTTGTGTTGCTTGTAAAAGGGTTTTTGTGTCGTAAGCATCCGAACAGAGTTGTGTTAGGAAGAAATACTCTAACAATCAAATCTTACATTTTTTTTCTCTAAGTAGCCTCTAACTTGGGCTTATTAACCCCTGCAAGAGAACAATGATGCTAACTTTTTGCCAGGTACCTATTAGCTTCGGCCTCCGTCTCTTAGCGTCATGTAGTTAGCATGATATCATTGTAGGACCCATATTTGAGACCTTTTGGTGCTTTCTTTTTTTCTTTTCAGCTGTCGACATTATAAATGTGCAAGAGCTTGTGTTTACTTTTAGTCTACTTCTACCTGAATTACACAAACCTAAAGTCACTATGAATTACCAGTGGTAATGTAGGTACTGCTGGCTTTATCATTGTAAAATGTATGCGTGCCATGCTAGAAGGCAAAACTTGACAGGCGTAGCAACAGGCCGGGGCTTAGTGAACGATTGTGTGACTTGGGAAAAATTGGTTGCAGCCAGGAGTTATAAAACAAACAAACGTTTTCCATCTTTATCTCACCTCACTTCTTCTTCTTCTCTCCTCAGAATCGTCTTCTGGTGATCATGAGCTTCGTCTCTTCCCTTCTCGTCGCTCCAGTCGTCTCTCTCCACCTCTGCACCCCCAGCAGGACTTGAACCCACAACACGATGTGGACAATCCTCCAGAGATCCACCCCCACCACCTCCACCATCATCACCACCACCACCACCATCAGCACCCTGCCAAGTTAGCCAAAGTGATGCCGGCCGCCCTCTTGGAGTCTCGGTTTCGTCAGGAGCCCGATGGCCAGCGAACCCTTAACCTGCTGGCACGACAGCACCATGAGGTGCAGCCGGAGCACGCTGTGGTGTCTGCACGCCATCTGGTTACCGTGGTGAGTTATCTGCTCCCTGATTGGGTGAGGGGAAGTGGGAAGGTTTTTTTTTTTGTGGTTGCGAGATGTGTTTGTTTTCATATTCCATCTGCGATGCATCAGAGATCAATCAGACAGGCGGGACTATGATGTTGGTGATGCGGACTGAGTTTCTGTAGATTTCTGTTGAATACTGGTGGCTATCACTTCTGGCTGATACTGGCTATCACATGAAACTCATTGCTTCCTGTGCAGAAGGAAAGAGACACCAGACAACAGCTGTTTAGATAGAGACTTCCCACAAATGCAGTTTTCTTTTTTTGCTCAAATTTTGAGGACACACTTGTTGTATTCTGGTGATTAGTATGTAAGTTTTAAACTTTACGAGTTGACAAGGAATGCCTAAATGTATTATAGCAGTTTTGATCTTTGTGAGGTCAGACTGTGTGATTTAGGATGATGAAGAGGTCCTCTAAAGGACACATCCTGATGGTCTGTGTCCTTTTGAAAGATGTTTAAAGGATTAAGGAAGGTTGTAAAAATACAAAAATCTACTTTGCTCCTGTAGAAATGTTCCAACACCTTACCGGTCTTAAAAAGACTCTTAAGGGTTGTTTTCCATGTAAACACACATCGTCATCATGTTGTCAATACGTCAGGATGTGCTATTCTCCTGTGTCCTATCACGACACTCCAGAAAAGCAACTATTTTATTACGTTTGCTATCTGAATTGGCACATCCAGGCTACTGTACTTTGACTACGTCTTCTATGTATAATCAGTCCATTAGGCTCGTTCCAGATGAGCCAGGCCTGCACAGAATCGATCACCGGTGTTCACCGCACAATGCATGCTGGTTAGATTTGTGTCTGACTCGATCCCGACTGGCTCTGATGTCATGTACAAATGGGCGACGATAACCTCACGAGATCGAGGCGGCCGCAGTTTTTAGAGCCAGGCGCCGCAGCCGCTCTCCACCGATTGCAAGACCCAGGGCATGATGGGAAACGAGCTGATTGGCTTAGTAGTAGACTTAGTTTTGACCACAAACACCACGTTTTGTAGAAAATCCTAATTTTCTGTGTAATTGTAATATTTAACACTAGATTGTCGGCTATTAGTCTCATACTGTGCAGTGAAGGTTTAATCTGTTAACAAACAGATCTTGTGTGCTTGATAATAATAATGATGATGATAATAATGATGATGATAATAATGATAATAATAATAATAAAGGTTTTTTTTATACAGCACTTATCAAAACGAACTACAGGTAGCCTACAGATGGATCTAACAGGATGTAAATATTTCTGTGACTTCCTGTATGTTCTCTGAAGGCTGCTGGAAACTGTCCGACTTGACTGCAGCTTTTTGTCACCGCCCGCTGCTGCTGCCGCCTGATCTCGCCACTTTCCAGGCGAGGCGCAGTTCATCTCAAACGAGCCTATTGATGCATGTCAAATACTCCATGATAGGAGCAGGAAAGTGTGTGTTGCACTTTATTGTTGTCATTATCAAGGCGATCGAGTCAAGTCTGACATCTAGTAAGGATGAGTTGAAAGTCTGGAGGTGTTTTTGATGCAGTATAAAACCAGCTGGATAAGACGTTAGCTTGAGTCCTCAGTTTGACAACCAGCTAAACTCCTGCGGCTGAAGGCTGCGGATTAGACATTTCCAGAAGCTGGTGTGAGTAAACACTCCTGCACTCCCACCGAGGCTCGCTGATATGATGGTTTGATAAAAGAAGGTCACAGGCAGCTAATACTGAGGAGGTCAGAGATCAGAGCAAACAGACAGTAAGTGAATGATGGATGAGACGCTGCGTACTCCTCTGTAGCTACAGCGCTGGAGGAGAGATGCTGCACTCCCTGTTGCCATGGAAACACTAATCATGAGAGTGTGTGTGTGAGAGACCCACTTACCTACACAATGGGCGGTTGCATAACTCTTAGATAAACAGCAGCGACCTTCAGAGTGACATTGAGACAAAGACAGACAAAGAGACGGGTCTGTACAGGTTGATAATGAGAAACAGGAAGATAAAAATAGTAAAGTGAGACTGGAGGATAAAAATGGATGCTGACTGTTGGGGTGGGTGAAAAAATCATATAGCAGCAAAAGAGTTCTTTGATTCTGAGTCGATTCACAAATTCCAGAAATCGATTTTTGTAATAACTTTAGTCAATAACGTTATGTTGCAACTGCGAGGGCACAGTGAAGCGCCAGTGATGGAATGTAACTAAGTACGTTTACTCAAGTACTGTACTTATGTACAATTTTGAAGTACTTGTACTTACGTATTTCCATTTTATGCTACTTAATACCTCTACTCCACTGCATTTGAATCCAGGACTTTTACTTGTAACAGACCTGTGAATATTCTCATTCATCCAGGTCATAGTTATTTCAAGGAAATTGAATCGAACGCAACTGGATTTTTGGTTTTGTCTGTGAAGACGTTTGACCAGGCTAGCCTGGTCAAACAAGCACGAACTGATGAAGCCTCTTGGATGAGAGGTGAAACGTCTTCACAGACAAAACCAAAAATCCAGTTGCGTTCGATTCAATTTCCTTGAGATACTTGTAACAGAGTATTTTTACACTGTGGTATTGCGACGTTTACTTAAAGGTGTCGTCTCTGATTCTGGAGAAAGCTTGTTGATATTTGAACTCAACAGGTAAACAAATACACCCCTCCCTTCAGTGCTGCTTCAAACTCGGGCGAGTAACTCACAGCATTAGTTTGTCCTGTGCACGAGCACGAGTTGTGACATATTATACCGAAGTGTTTAGTGGAAACGTGGCTAAAGCGTCGGTGTTTGACGACCTGGGTTGGCGGCTCTACCCGAGTCGCTCTGTTTGTTTCCTGTTTACAGAGCCAGGGCTGTGTATGAACACCGGACTGTTTTTTCAGCGNTGGACTAAGAGCCTGATTATAGAGCCTCCCTTTCTTATTATTGAATCAAAAATCGTTCTGAATCGAGAATTGATTCTGAATCCAATTGTGACACCAAGAACTGGAAACGAATCAAATTGTGAGGCTGCCACAGATTCCCTCCTCCTCCAGTGACTGTCAGAGAGGAAAAGACCAGAACATTTTATTCTGTTTTACACAAACGGTTTCTGTGTCCCAGATACTGAACACTGATTCTGTCTGACTGCAGGTTCAGTGTGTGTGTGTGTGTGTGTGTGTGTGTGTGTTTCGGCCACAGCTGTGTTTACAGTCTGTACTGTGTTCACACTGTAAAAATGACTAGATGACATACACTTAAACATGGCAGCACGCGGACTAAAATCACAGCATTTTTGAGGCTCAATCCAAATGTCCACCTTCTGGACTTGTGGACTGAGCCCTTGCGGACCTCACTGTCCTCACATCAAGTCTGCAAGGGGTGCGAGACTGCAGGGCTGTCTGTAAGGAACCGGACTATGGCTAAATAAACTGGGTATCACTTACATTGGAAGACTTTGTTTTGTTGTTTTTCGGCCGTTTTTCTGAGCCTGTATATTTGGCATTGCACTGCACAGCTGTTACAGGCTACCATCACTTAAAGACTACAGTCTACAGTAGTAAAATGCATTTTGATTTCCTCTATGGCCTGTAGGCCTACTTCTGCATATTTCTGCATTATGATGTGGTTGAATATTATTTGTGGCCTACATGATTTAAGTAACGGTTTAATAAAGT